>JAJIBD010004408.1:0-198928 GCA_021461705.1 Cryptotis parvus
GGCTGGGCACAGGGAGAGCAAGTAGCAGCTCTGCCCCATGTCTGTCTCTCTTTTAAACACCTCCAAATAAAGCATTTCTGATTAGAGGGAAGTCCAAATGTGGAAAATGGCGGCGCCCCGTGGGAGTGGGGGGGTCGTCTGGCTTGTTGTGAGGCTCTGCCGGGGTGGTGGGCCAGGGCTAGAACCCGCCATGCCTCCCGACTGCCTCATGAACGGCTGGGCACAGGGAGAGCAAGGAACAGCTCTGCCCCATATCTGAGAGTCTCTGGACCAGCATATCTGGGCTGGAATGAGGAAAAAACTGCTGCAGGGTGGGTGTCGATGATCCGGGCTGTGATGGGCTGGTCTGCTGGGTGGAGTTCGGCGAGAGGGAAGTCCAAATGTGGAAAATGGCGGCGCCCGTGGAGTGGGGGTGGTCGTCTGGTTTGTTGTGAGGCTCTGCCGAGGTGGTGGGCCAGGGCTAGAACCCGCCATGCCTCCTGACTGCCTCATGAACGGCTGTGCACAGGGAGAGCAAGGAACAGCTCATTTCAGAATATATTATTTCAGAATATATTTCAGAATATATTATGAAAATACAATTTCTCAACTATGGATCACATAGTGAAAATCATGGAAGTAAGGGGCCACTGCATGAGACTAAGGGGCCAACTGGTAGGACAGGGGCCACACAAAGAAAGTGAGGTAGGAAGGGGGCCATGATCAGAAAGAAGTTGAGAAGGCTGGAGCAATAGCACAGCAGGTAGGGTTTTTGCCTTGCATGTGACTGACCTGGGTTATTCATTTATTTATTTATTTTTTGCTTTTTTGGGTCATACCCAATACTCAGGGATTACTCCTGGCGGTGCTTGGGGACCATATGGATGCTGGAGATTGAACCCATCCTGGCTGCGTGCAAGGCAAACTCCCTACCCGCTGGGCTATCGCTCTGGCCCTTAAAAAGTTTTAAATAAACAATAGTACAAAGATGATTTGAGGAGTAAAATGGAAGAACATTTACTCTTTGGAAGGAAATTGGATTGTGGAAAAGAGCTGGGGTACAGCAGGTAGAGCATTTACCTTGCATACAGCCAAGGGGTTTGATCCCAGCATCCCATATGGTTCCCCAAGCACCATCAAGAGGGCAGAGCCAGGAGTAACCCCTGAGCATTGCCAGGTGTGACCCCCAAAAAAAAATTGTGGCGCAGAGGAGAGAGTGGTGCAAGGGACTACTCATTTTTATATTCCTAAGATAGAATATCATTTCACCATAAAAAGGAATGAAGTGCTGACAGCTGCTACAAGGATAGGCCTTGAAAACTATGTTAAGTGAAAGTCATATGCGAAAATTCACATACTGTAAGATTCCGTCTATATGATATATCTAGAATAGACAAATTCATATAGACTGAAAGGAAATGAGTTTGCCAGGGACTTGAGGAAGGAGAAGGGAACAACAGCTAATAGGTGCAGGGTTTCTTTTTGGGGTGTAATTAAACTACGCTAGAATTAGTGATAGTTGTACAACTTTGTGAAAAAATACACTAAATTGCACATTTTGAAAAAAAAGAGAATCTTATGGTGTAAGATTAGTTTTCATTCAAAAATGCAACATTTTAAAGATCAAATTATACAAAAGTATCACTTCATTGAAAATGAAGGGCCGGAGCGATAGTCTAGCTGGTAGGGCATTTGCCTCACATGCTGCAGACCCAGGCTCCATCCCTAGCATCCCATATGGTCCCCTGAGCACCACCAGGAGTAATTCCTGAGTGCAGAGCCAGGAGTAACCCGTGAGCATTATGGGTATGACCCAAAAATAAAAAAAAAGAAAGAAAATTTATGGGCCCAGTGCTGTAGCATCGTGGGTAGGGCACTTGCCTTGCATTTTTGGCCCAGCCAGGTTTGATCCCCAGTACCTCTTGTGGTGTGGTCCCCCAGCACAGCCAGAAGTGATCCCTGAGTGTAGAGAGCCAAGAGTAAGTTCTGAGCACTGCCCAAAAACTGGGGGGGTGGATTTTATTCACGACCTTAAATTACCTTTTTGAATGAATAAAGGAAACTCACACCTATTTTGAGGGGAGTTTATAGATGTACAGCATCTTATTTAATTTAAAATTATTTTTATTTTAGGTTTTTTCCCATTTTGGTCCCACCTGGCAAAGCTCAGGGGTTACTCCGGGCTCTGCACTCAGGAATTACTCCTGGCAGTGCTCAGGAGAATATGGGATGGCAAGGATTGAACCAGGTGGACCTCATGCAAGGCAAACACCTCCCCCTCTGCGCTATCACTCCAGCCCCTTACTTTGATATCTATATAATTACAATCCACATTTGATCTCCACTAAATCTGGTTTCTGCCCTCCACCGTATACAATTGTCCCCCATATGTGTCTTATCCATCCACCTCTCTTCTCCATTCTGTCAGAATTTGAGAGCTTCACGATCACGATCACGATCTTCCCGTTAATCATCTATTTGCTAGAGCGGGCACCAGTAATATCTCCATATGTCCTGTCTCATGCCAGTAGAGCAAAGGGCATCGGCTTGCTGCAGGAACATAAAGAGCCTCAAACCATTATATTAGGTCATGGGAATGACCTAATATAATTGTTACTGGCATTTGGCATGTCAAATACAACACGAGCAGCTTGCTAGGCTTGCCGTCGCGGGAGGCATATTCTTTAAACACCTCCAAATAAAGCATTTATTGATGAACCCGCGGCCGCTATGGCCGAGCCGAGCCGGGCTGTGATGGGCTGGTCGGTTGGGTGGAGTTCTGAAGAGAGGGAAGTCTGGATGTGGAAATGGCGGCACCCATGGAGTGGGTGGGGAGTCGTCTGGCTTGTTGTGAGGTTCTGCCGGGGTGATGAAATACCACCCCGGCAGAACCCGGTTGAGAGCTTGTTTTGTTATATTTTGTTGCTTCCTTTTTATTTGCCTTTAAAATTTTTCTACATAGAAGAAAAGTCATTCAGGAGCCAGAAAGATAGTGCAGACAGAGGTTAAGGCATTTGTTTTGCATATGGTTGACCCTGTCCAGTCCCTGGCACTGCACTGTCCCCTGGGCTCTGCTGGGAGTGACCCCCAAGCACAGAACTAGGAGTAGCCACTGAGCATTGCTTGCTTGCCCCCACACCCCCAAGAAGAGACCATATATTGTCTTTCTCTATTTCACTTAGCAAAATCCCCTCAAAATCTGTCTATTTGCTCCAAATGGAAACTTGTTTGTTTGTTTGTTTGTTTTTAAAATAGTTGAGCAATAGGATGGGGCAGAGCTGTTCCTTGCTCTCTCTGTGCACAGCCGTTCATGAGGCAGTCGGGAGGCATGGCGTGGTTCTAGCCCTGGCCCACCACCTCGGCAGAGCCTCACAACAAGCCAGACCACCACCCTCACTCCACGGGCGCCGCCATTTTCCACATTTGGACTTCCCTCTCATCAGAACTCCACCCAGCAGACCAGCCCATCACAGCCTGGCTCGCGCGGCCGCTGCGGCCTCGCGATTCATCAATAAATGCTTTATTTGGAGGTGTTTAAAAGAGTTTACCTCCCGCTCGGCAAGCCTGGCAAGCTTCTCGTGTTGTATTTGATATGCCAAATTCCAGTAACAATTACATTAGGTCATTTCCATGACCTAATATAATGGTTTGAGGCTCTTTATGTTTCTGTAGCAAGCCGATGCCCTGGCCTCTACTGGCATGAGACAGGACATATGGGAGAATTACTGGTGCCCGCTCTAGCAAATAGATGATCAAGGGAAGATCGTGGAGGAATAGGGTTGGGGAAAGAGTGGAGGAATAAGGTACTTGCCTTGTATGACACTGCCCTGGGGTTCAATTCCCTCCACTATACGGCTTCTCAAGCAATGCCAGGAGTGCAAAAACGGTCCATCTTAAAAGACAGAAAGTAGATTAACAGTTGTCAGGCTTTAGAGGGTAAAATGGTCTGTCCCAAGCATTGGAGCCTCCCACATATTTGTGCTCTCTGCCAATACTACCCTCTAAAGCTTGTGGATGGACAACAAGGACCAGTTCTGTCCCCATACATTGTGTGTATCTCCTCTGTTCATGCCCATACTCCATTGTGCCTCTGGACTTTTGTGTTTCTAAATTTGTTTTTACTTACAAAACAAATTTAAAGTTAAAATTATTCAGCATATTCCAGACCACCGCCACAGAGCTGAAACTAAACCTAAAGCCCTCTGAGCTTGGGGCCATTTAATAGTGCAGGTGGCGTGCCCAGAAACTTCCCTGTTAGTGGACCCCAATTAACCCACAAACCCACCTGCTAGGTGAAAGAAAATGCCTGGGAAATGTTTTGTTTTTTGCTCTCTTGCTTCTGCTAGCACATACCTGCAAGGGAGAACTAGAAAGAGCTTCTGAAAGTAATTCAGTTTAGATGACATAAGACCTCTTCTCCTTTCCCTGCCCAATTTGTACTTCTGTTAATCATCATTCCTTCTTTTGCTGCTTCGAGATAGAAATATTACACACATATGCATATAAACACACGTGCACAAACATACACATACATGCACACACATACACATACATACACACATTCACACACATAGTCTTCACTTTTCAGATGAAGTTCCAACCCAGTAAAAACATTTCACGGGCTGCCTCCTTCAGAGCTCTGTTGGTTTTTTTGTTTTTGGGTCACACTTGATGATGCTCAGGGGTTACTCCTGGCTCTGTACACAGGAATTACTCCTGGCTGTGCTAGGAGGACCAAAGAGGATGTCAGTGATTGAACCCAGGTCAGTCACATGCAAAACTAGCATCTCACCAGTTCTAGTACTATGGCTCTGGCCCCTGCCTTCAGAGCTCTTTAAGTTCTTCTCTGACCAGAGTACCAGAATATTTGACAAGGTATGGAATCTACTTCTTCTGGCATTTGCTTTTTCTTTGATTAAATTGAGACATTTGGGAAACATCTCTATTGCCTAAGACAAATTATTAATATGTCTTAGACTCTCTTGAGAAAAGTTAAGTAGTAATATAGCTATTTCCTTTCAATTGTCTTCAATTCCCACTAGAACAATTGGAGACATGGAATGATATTTAATGCATTTACTTTTATTCCTATTAAATCAGTTCTAATGCAAAAAAAAAGAAAAGAAAACCCTAAAACTTCAAGTGTGAAAAAAAATGTATTCTGAACCTTGATATAATTTGGAAAATAAAAGCATATTCCATGTTCATGAAGTATCAACAGTTTGGTTTCTCTGGGTTTAATCCATTTCTCCAGTCTACGCTCTGCATTGTACCTTAATTTAAGAGCTGACTCAAACACAAAATGAGTATAAATTTAGATAGAATACCAGTGGCTTGGAAATGGCAAAAACAGGATGGTTATAGAAAAGTTGCCCTTTCTATTAACTTTCAAGGAGAGATAGATGACTCAGAGAATGGTCCCTATTCAAGTGTGACACTCAGTGTCTATCACAGTCGCCTTCCTTCTGCCACCAACCCCAAACAGAGCTCTGGACCACCCATGTGACCAGCTTGTCCCTGACAAGAATTCTCCAAGGGGCCTCCATATGACTGTGGAGGGAACCACCGAGGTGCTTAGGCCGCTGGACTCAGAGGCCTTACTAGAGACGGTTTGTGCATTTCTTTTCTTCTTTTTTTTTCTTTTTTGAGTCATACCCAGCGATGCTCAGGAGGCTCTGCACTCAGGAATTACTCCTGGCAGTGCTCAGTGGACCATATAGGATCCTGGGAATTGAACCTGGGTCTACAATTCCAGGGATCGAACCTGGGTCCATCAAATGCAAGGCAAATGCCCTGCCTGCTGGACTAGCACTCTGGCCCTGGCTTGTACATTTCAAATGTAGAATTGATGGGCATTGTGTTGCCAAGAATATTTTTGCCTTTTCCTACATCATATAACCATGGAATAGAAGAATCTGAATTCGAACCTTCTGGTTGATTAGCTCCCAAAGTCCAGCTCTTGTCTTTCATTCACAGCAGTGTGTGTGTGTGTGTGTGTGTGTGTGTGTGTGTGTGTGTGTGTATAAACATGTGTGTGTGGGGAGGTGATGTGTGTATGTGTGTGTGTGTGTATGGGGAAGGTGTGGGCATTCCCAAGCAGTGCTTGGGAGGTATCCAGGACCCTTCCTGGCAGTTCTTGCCAAGGCCAGTGGGTCAAGGCAAAGAGCTGAGGATGTGCTGGGGCCAAGATTACTTAGACACACTGGAGATGCCCAGCAGCCTTCAGGGCCAGTACTCTGCAATCCTCACGGCACCATGCGGCACTGGGGATAGAACTTGGGTTGGCTGTGTCCAAGGGAAGCACTTTTACCCCTAGACAGTTTCTCTAGCCTGAGGGTAATCTCTTAACCCTCCTTGCTTTCTAGGTTCTTGGGAAGACAGGGGTCAAAGGATCTGTTTACCAAAACATCTTTCTTCTTCCTTGTTATACCCTAGAGTTTGAGGAGTGGGGCATCCCCAGCAGTTCTTGGGGTCAGGGTACTACCAGGGCCATGCAGATGGTGCTTGGAGACCACACAGTGCCAGGGGGTTAAAACCAAATCCTGAGCATGTGAGGCATGTGCTCTGATCCTCTGAGCTTCCTCCAGGCACCTTTCTTCTTCTTCCTCCCCGCAACTGAACTAACTTTCTTTGACTGCCTGCCTGCCTTTCCCTTCCTCCCTCCCTCTCCTCCCTCCCTCTCCCTCCCTCCCTCCCTCCCTCCCTCCCTCCTCCCTCCCTCCCCTCCCTCCCTCCCTCCCTCCCTCCCTCCCTCCCTCCTTCCTTTCCTTCCTTCCTTCCTTCCTTCCTTCCTTCCTTCCTTCCTTCCTTCCTTCCTTCCCTTCCTTCCTTCCTTCCTTCCTTCCTTCCTTCTTCCTTCCTTCCTTCCTTCCTTCCTTCCTTCCTTCCATTCCTCTTTTCCTTCCTCTTTTGGGTCCCACCCAAAATGCTCATCTGTTATTCCTGGTTCTGCACTCAGGAATTACTCCTGGCAGTGCTTGGGGGACCATATGAAATGCCAGGGAATGAAACCCTGGTCAGCTGCGTGCAAGGCAAATGCCCTACCAACTGTACTATTACTTTGGCCCTGAAATTTATTTCTTCTTTTTTTTTTTAAAAAAAAAAACAACTTATTGCTTTTAGGTTACTTTTATATTTTCTACATAGGCTTGAAATATACTTCCAAAATATAATAACCTATAAAAATAGTCATCAAGTACTATATGAATATAACATTACTTTATACTTTAGTCAGAAACATATATTACTTTATATATTAGAAACAGAATTTTTTCAAGATTTTACCCAATAGAAAAAAAGGGACTCTCATTCACTGTTGATGGGAGTGCCCATTGGTCCAGCCCCTTTTGGAAAACAATATGGGCATTCCTCCGAAAACTAGATATTGAGCTCCCATTTGATCCAGCAATAGCACTCCTGGGAATATACCCTAGAGACCAAAAAACACATAGCAGAAACACTATCTATACTTCTTTATTCATAGCTGCTCTATTCACAATAGCTAGAGTCTAGAAACAACCTAAGTGCCCAAGAACAGAGGACTGGCTAAAGAAACTGTGGTACATCTACACTCTGGAATACTATGCTGCTGTCAGAAAAGATGAAATTGTGAAATTTACCTGCAAATGGATGGACATGGATCCTATCATGCTGAGTGAAATTAGTCTGATGAAGGAAAAAGACAGATATAGAATGACTGCATTCATTAATGTGATATAAATATATACCAGTGTTTTACTGAGTGTGGGAAATGGTAATGTCAGACTAAAACTCACCATTGAACATACACAAAGAGACTTACATGATAAACCCTAAATGTCTGCAGGACTAGCCGCAATGTGTAAAAGAAGGGGGAGAAAGATGCAGAGTTAGAGAGAGAGAGAGACAGAGAGAGGAAAAAGGGGGGTACCTGCTATTGAGGCAGCCTGGGGGTGGGTGGGAGGGGTGTGGGTGCATTGATGGTGGGGATGGGACACTGGTGGAGGGATGGGTGCTGGGATACTGTATTACCAAGAACCAATTATGAACACCTTTGTAATTGTATGTTTCACTGTGGTATAATAAAATGGTTTAATAAAATGGTACAATAAAAAAATTAAAATAAAAAATTCCCCAGTAAATATAAAGAAGATACATACAGAAATGTTGACCACTGTTGCAAAGTTTTGTTCTTTTTCTTCCATGATGCCAAGACTTTAAGATGTCAACCAGTATCTTAGTATGCTAAATAACGACAAAGTTCATTCAACAATTTTTACTTCAGACACTTGTTAAGTTTATAGTTCTTCTTTTCAAACTAAGAGGTAAAAATGGTACTTCTCCCAAAGCAGCAACAATATGTTGTATTTTAAATCCTTAGTCCTTTGGAGAATCCAAAATTCTTGTTTTTGATATAAGCTTAAAGAAATACGAGTTAAAAGCAATTTGCATTAAGTTTTTTAAACAATAAGTTCTCTTAAATATAGATTCCCGTTCAGTAGCACTTAACAATTAGACTCTATAGGTCTATATGAACTTTATTTCTTATCCCTCCCTCATATCCAGACAGCTGTGTTTTAGTGGCTAGGGATGGAGGAGAGTGACACTGCTTCTAGGAATTGTGGCTAGTGCTTCAACTCTGCATGTCCTTCTCCATTCAGTATCTCAGCTACTGGTCCTTGAACAATCTTAAACACTAATTGCTGAAGGTGGCTGCAGTGTACCAGCCCAGGTACCTGAAGAACTGAAACCACTACCCAGAAGAGGAACCACTGCGCACTGTGATGAGAACAAATAAATAAGCTTCATTCTCTTGAGCAACACGCTGCTTGGCTCTACTTATTATTATAGCCTATCCTCTTCTGTCCTAATTAATGTGGGGCCAGAGTCCTTTGGTCAGGTATGTGGCTTTTGCATGTGCAAGACCTTTTCACCACATACCTATCCCACCCCCCTCAGCCCAGCCAGATGTAACCCTGGTGGCCGTCACCTGTAGTGCTGAGAGAGTGCCTCACACAGTGATGAAATAAGCAAATAAAAAAGTTTCTTCTTCCACACCCAAGCAAAGCCCAGCTGTCTTGTGGCTCAGTGCAATGGTCATGTTCCCCATTGTGGGCCCAAAACAGATGGGAGACTGGCGAAGGGGGTAAGGAGGAAGTGGGCAACATGTGATGATTTTGATCTTGGATACAGAACAGCAATTTATTTATAGAATATCTGATACTAAGCCCTATCATTAGTGGGTTGAGTTTCAGTCCCAATGGTGTCCCTGATGAACCACTTATTTTCTTCCTCGCTGTGTAAAGAGGTAGTTGAAGACTAAGGTGCCCATGACACCTTCCAGTTTTATAGAAAGATGCATCTAAATTCCAGTGTCAGAATTAAGCATGGTCTGAGAGGAGAGCAAGGCTGTGTCACGCTAATACTCAGCTTGAATGCCTCGGCGTGACGGTGATCCACTTTCATTTGTTGGTATCGTGCTGGACTTGGTTGATCTTTCGAATACCAACTTTCATTATTTCTGACAGAAGTCAAATTTAGAGCTTTCTCAAGCCCCTGACTTTACTCAGATTACGTGAAGAGTCAGTGAGGAAAACCAAGGTGTTCCCCAAATTTGGGGCTGTGGCATGAGTACTGTGAATTTCATAGATGTTAAAAGAAAACAGGTCCGTGGGCAAGTAAGCTTGGTGAATCCTAGGTTGGATGGATATAATGTGTTTGGACAGATGCTCTCCCGCAATCTGCCCCTGCCATCTTCATACTGTCCCACCCCCAGTCCTGGTACTCAGCCCCTTCCACCATTTCTACTAAATCTTTCCATTACATACAACCATTCGTGATTAACTTTTTACATTTCCCTTCCCTTATTCCTTCCATTGTTATTGATGTTATTGCAATACAAGTGGTTGCACACTGAGATGCAGAGTTTATGTATGTGGTGCAGCCTAGCTGCACAACTAGCTGGTTGTGGTGCAGCCAGAAATTGCTGGTGTCAGGAGGGGGCTCGCAAACAGCAGAGCTGCCAAGACCATGTGGGCGCTTGCTGTCACACTGGATGCTGAACTCAAGACGGTGTTGCAAGGCATACATGATCTAAGTCACTGAATTATTTCTCCAGGTGATTTTATTTTTTTCCAGCCTTGCCATTTTCTTGGGGGAAAATAAAAAGGGCTTTTTTTTTTCTCTCCTATCTCCATAGCAAACTTCCTTAAATACCCTAGTGAGGTAGACTCTTTAAAGATCACCTTTTCCTGGAATATGTGGAAATTCCCTTTCTCCTGTACTTTCCTTATCCACATCCAACTTCTTAATCACTGTATCACTGTCTTCCCGTTCATCATCAATTTGCTCGAGCGGGCCCCAGTAACATCTCCATATGTCCTGTCTCATGATAGTAGAGCCCAAGGGCATCTGCTTGCTCCAGGAACATAAAGAGCCTCAAACCATTTGTTCAAGTCATGGGAATAAGGTCTATAATTGTTACTGGTATTTGGCATATCAATTAATGCTGGATTTAGAGATGACTATAAGAGTATACTACCCTCACAGCAGAGCCTGGCAAGCTACCCGTGTCGTATTTGATATGCCAAATACCAGTAACTTCTTAATATTGTCCAGAAAATGTATATGTTGGTCCCAAATCTCTCATTGCTCAGTTAAACTAAAAATGACTCCATTTCCTAGAGAGGGCATTTGGGGATCAGTTGTTCATTATCAGGCATCTTATAGATTCAGTGCCCCCCCAATCCTTAGTGGATTATGTCATTCCAGCTACTTATATCTACCAGTATTCCAAAATGCCATTGCATGCTTATTATTTTCCCAAAGACCAAAGGTATAAAATGTATTTTTTTACTAGTTGACACACTAAGTCTGGAGAGTCTGTTTGCTTGTCATGGTTTGAGGTCTGCATGGAAGCCATGTCCACCTTCCCGATCCTTCCTCCCCCTTTCTCACCTTATGGTCAGCAGCAATATTTCTTCCACTTCCATTGAGGTTACAAACTTTCTTTTTTTATTTTTGAGAAGTTAATTTAATTTTTTTTTTTATTTATTTTTTAATTTTTCCCTTTATTTGAACATCGTGATTTACAAAGTTTTTCATAGTACAATTGTTACAAACATTCATCATTCAACATCAATCCCATCACCAGTGTGCCCCCTCCACGACCAAAGACCTTCCTTTCCTACCCTCCCCACCCTCCCCATTCATGCTCTACTATCGGGCATTAATTGTATCCATTGTTATAACATATAAATGGTAATGGTACTATGTTGTATTTGATATGCCAAAAACCAGTAACAATTATAGACCTCATTCCCATGACTTGAACAAATGGTTTGAGGCTCTTTGTGTTCCTAGAGTGAGCAGATGCCCTTAGGCTACACTAGCACATGACAGGACATATGGGCATATTACTGGTGCCTGCTCTAGCAAATCTATGAACAACGGGAAGACAAGTGATACAAGTGATTGGTAGAGTCATAAGCTTTTCCCCGGGTTGCTATGTGCAAATTTGAATCATCATTATTTCAGGTTTTTGCAACTACTGTTTGGAACCTATCCTGAGCCTATACTGAATAATCTAACTTATATTGCTGTGTTAGACCAAATTTGCTTAATATGGTCATGAAACAGATTCTTAGAAAAGGTTAGTGGGGATTATTAAATCTCAACCTGAGCCCATTGGGCCATCTGGTCCCCATGTATAAGAAATTACTGCTATGTTCATACAGAGTAGGAATCGTGCCTACACACAGTTCTGTTTGTTTGTTTGAGAAGTCACGTGGCCACAGAGCGGCCACTGGCCAGTATCACGTCTGCAGTTTGTTGATCCTCTTGGTAATTTCTAAATGCGTGTGTGATCCATGGCTGGAGTGACGTTATATTGGCCCTGGGAGGAATTCCTGGGTGCAGCCACGTGACCTTCTGGGTGGGAGGAGGTTATCAACTTTCATTTTTCAATTTTCTCCCACCTTCAAAGACTCCAATGTCTTCCACTCATTCTGCTCTTCTTTCTCCTGTTTCATGGAGAAGCAACTCACCCTGTCCTGGACTTAACTTTTCCTATCGTGGTACCTATTGTTCTTTTCTAGAACCCAGAGTTTCTCCTCACTTCTGGTAACCCCTTCCCCTCTCTGTACACCATCTCATTCTTCCATGTACTGCTACTGCCCACATAGAAGAGCATTATATGCACAAGGAACATTTATTTCTCCCTCTTTCATACGTTGAAAAGTCCAAGATCAGAATGCCAGTGGATTCTGGGTGGATTGAGTCCCCTTCATGGCTTGTCGTGTTTTCCAGAGGCAGAAAGAGGACTCACTCAGGAGCCTCTTGCCTGACGACCTTGTCACCTCTCTAAGACCCCACCTGCCAATACTGGCATATGGTGTGGCCCCTCTGCTCAGGAGGCCTTAGGTGACTGGCTAGGCTGGCAGTTCAGTATGAACAAATGAGGATGTAGTGCAACGGGCCTCCACCTGACAATAACCAGGGGCCATATGGTGCTGTGCTAGAATCTGCTGCATGAAAGGCATAACCCTCTGTACTAATCTCTTCAGCCACACAAAGCAACTTTATTTTATTATCTATCTATCTATCTATCTGTCTGTCTGTCTGTCTGTCTGTCTATTATTTCACGGCAGAGCCTGACAAGCTACCCGTGTCATATTTGACATGCCAAATACCAGTAGCAACTT
Organism: Cryptotis parvus; assembly: GCA_021461705.1. Taxonomy (NCBI): domain Eukaryota; kingdom Metazoa; phylum Chordata; class Mammalia; order Eulipotyphla; family Soricidae; genus Cryptotis; species Cryptotis parvus. The sequence continues at coordinate 12,660 of JAJIBD010004408.1, forward strand.
TAGACCTCATTCCCATAACTTGATGGAATGGTTTGAGGCTCTTTATGTTCCTGGAATGGGCAGATGCCCTTGGGCTATCTCGCATGTGACAGGACATATTGAGATGTTACTGGTGCCCACTCGAGCAAATCCATGATCTACGGACAGTGATTTATTTATTTATTTACTTTTCACTTGTCTTCCTGTTGTTCATTAGTAGTGGCAGATATTTGACCACACATAGGTGTTTGGGACTTACTCCTGGCTCTGTGCTCTGGGATCACTCCTACTGGGGCTCAGGACACTACATGGGGTGTCAGGGATGTACCTGAATTGGTTCCATGCAATATAAGTGTGCTACCTGCTGCACTATGTCTCAGGTCCCACAAATCAGCTTTCTTGAACTTCAAATGTGCACGGACTCCATTGAGTAGTCCACATTTGTCTTTATCTTTCTCACAGCTCCTCATTCCATGGCGATTTTCCCTTTTCTCTAGCACTGTTCAGTCACCAGAGACTTGGGTGTGCTGGATCCAGTTACTACTATTTAGAACAACAGCTATTAATTGTGTTTATTGGGCAGGTCAGTGTTAAGTGCTTATACATGCCATCTCATTTCATCTTTACAACCTTTTAAAGTCAAGCTGAAGTTAATAATGGAAGGTCACAGCTCAGAGGTCACGCACAACCCCTGGGAAGAGGGAAGATGTATTCAATTAACATATTGAATTGGCTTAGATTCCAGTTCTTCTGCTTCTTATCAACTCTATGATATTGGTTACAGGATGGTCCCAATCTGCCTCAGTTTCCTCATCAGTAAAACAGGGGCCAGGAGAAGGACCACGCTCAGTTTGTGCTGTTAAGTAGCAAAATCAAAATCAAGAGTTTATAAAGCACCTGCACAGGCCCCTGGTGCACAGTAAGGGCTAGAAAAATAGTAACTCTGGGGCCGGAGAGATAGAACAAGAGTTAAGGCACTTGCCATATCTCTCGAACTGCTTATGGCCCCCCAAGCATGACGAGGAATGATTCCTAAGCAAAGAGCTAGAAGTAAACACTAAGATAGATGTTGTTCCATCTCCAAACCCCCCAAACAGTGGCTTCCCAGCCTCACTTGTAATGGGTGTGATACTCATCCCTAATTCAAGGTAAGACATCTGCGTGCAATTGACCTGGGTTCGACTCCCAACATCACATATGTTCCCTGAGCACCACCAGGAGTGATCCTGAGTGCAGATCTAGGAGTAACCCTGAACAGCATCAGTATAGCCCCAAATAAAGTGAAACAAACTCCTCATAAAGGGTAAAAAAGACTCTGCCCCCCAAATAAAAAAGGTAAGAGAGCATTAGTCCACTGTTTAAAGCACTTGTACATGGGTCTGGAGCACATACCTGGCATGTACCAGGCCTCACGTTCAATTCCCAGCTCTGCAAAAAGCTCAGCACTTCTCTAGGTGACCCCCAGAACCACCAGCAGCGGTGGTGCCAAGTCTGCACTGCCTGAGTGGACCCTGGAAATCCCTCCTCCAGCAATGTTGCCCTCCCACCTACACCTCCCGTTCCCTGCTCCAAAAACAAATCATACTCAGGTGTTGAGCTATGATGAGAAGGAAATCTTGGGGCATGAATTGCCTGTAATCAAGTCCTGCTAAGCAGGGTTGTGACCTGCAGCCTGACCTCCGGGAGCCTTGGCTCAGCCTTCCGCAATGCAGAAACAGGTGGGCTAGTTCCTTCTCTAACTCAGTATTTTGATTCATTCTCACCCTTTGGTGACCTCATTTTCCCTCTCCTGGCATAAACTGAAAGCAATTCATTTTATGCTTTGTGTATGCCTGAAGTAAGGAGTCTTATTTATTTTTCCGAACAGATCCTGGTGGCCCAGTCTAGACCACAGGAATATGTAGCCTGAGTGACACATGTCCCTGAATCCTACTGGTCACTTTTCCTGATGAAGTCACTCCTTTGTATTATCCGAATCATCCACAGTCTTCTCTCCTTTGAGGTCCTCTCCATCTATGACTTGCTTTCCTTTCAAGCATTGATTGAGGGTCCCAACATGCCTTCCCCAAGCCAGGCCCCTCCTGTCCCACCACTGTGGAAATGTCTGAGCACATTGCCATTATGCATAAATGTTGGGTGATACCCCACCCTTTAGACCTGGATCTTTACTGTTGGGGATTTTTCTCCACTATGTATTTCTTTATGACATGAGCTCTGGCCTCATATCTTTAGGCCAGAGCTTTATGACAAAGAGATCTGTTTTTTGTGTAAACACGAAAGGAGAGGGTGGCAGGTACAGGTGAGTCAGTTTACTCTGAATAATTGCTCCTGGAATCTCATCATATTTTCTACGATTGGCCCCAATACAACCCAGATTGGATGCATTTCCTTTTACTCCAAGGCCCCTACTTAGGACTGGAAAGTACCAGGAAGAGCCACTCTGGCTTCAATATGGGACACCTTTAGGAAATTAGCTCTACAAAGATCAAAGGAAAAGTCATACTAGTTTGTCCTAAGGCAAGCCTGGAAGGTCTCCCAGTAAACAGAGAGCAAGAGAATTTAAGAAATTGCTCTGGGGGCTGGAGCAATAGCACAGTGGGTAGGGAGTTTGTCTTGCAAGCAGTCGACCCGGGGTTCAATCCTGGCATCCCATACGGTCCCCCAGCACTGCCAGGAGTAATACCTGAGCAAAGAGCCAGGGGTAACCCCCTGAGCATTGCTTGGTGTGACCCAAAAAGAAAAAAAAAAAAGAAATTGCTCTGGAGCAGAGTAGACAGATTAAAAACCTTGTGGGGATAGAGATATTAATCTATCATGGGGGACATAGTTTAAATTATATGATGTGATTTCCCCCATGAAAATACATCCTTAGATATTATATCTTGGATGAAATTCTTTATACCAGCCCCCTTTCCACAGTGTTTGCATAAAAAGTTGGTCTGGGAGGAAGGGACAAGGTCTGACATTAGCATCTGTTAAGTTTGAACCAGAGGTATGGCCCACCTGGAATTTGCATCAAACAGCTGGTTTTGAATTGTGGTTTCCTTCCCAAGGAAAGTCAGAGACTTTTTGCTCTTGCTTGGGGGGCAGGGAGGTTGCTTGGTCAAGAGGCACACATACACATATGTGTGTGTGTGTGTGGGGGGTGTGTGCAGAGGACTTCTTGATCACAGAGCACATGGTCAGGGCATCTGATCAGCAGCTCTGGATCTGTGGGAGCTGGGCACCGAGGGTGGTGGTGGCTGAGTGTTTTTAACTGTAAGTGAGAAGTCAAAAGCTTTGGGTTCTACACTAGACTCTTAGCCTTTTGGTCGTCAGTCATCAGTCCCCTGCCCCAAGTATGATCAGGGAACTTGGTGAGCCCTGATATTGTTGGGGGTCCCACACAACCCCGAAACATAGATTTTCCTGTACCCTGAGTCTGGACAACCATGGTGTGTCTGTTCAGGAAGTAGGAGGTTATAACATTGATTTCTCTCTGTTTGAAATATTCAAGTTTGGCCCAAGTGGTAGTCCAGTGGGTAGGGTATTTGCCTTGCACACGGCCAACCCAGGTTAGATTCCCTGGTATCCCATATGATCCCTCGAGCACTGCCAGGGGTAATTCCTGAGTGCAGAGCCAGGAGTAACCCATGAGCATTGCTGGGTGTGATCCAAAAAGCAAAAAAAAAAGGGAATATTCAAGTTTTTCTCGGCATTAGTATAACAGTGTCCTCTGAACGTGGTTAATTCCATTTCTCCTTGCTCTTTTGCTGACTCAAAGAAACGAGATTGCACACAATTATGCCATTGTCCTTAGGCTAAGGATTCTTTTGTTGCTGTTGTTTGCTTTTTGTTCTTGGGCCACACTTGTCAATTCTCAAGGTTTTGACTCATGAATTAATTTTTTTTCTTTGTGGGTTATACCTGGCGATTTTCAGGGGTTGCTCCTGGCTCTGCATTCAGGAATTACTCTTGGCTGGGCCATATGGCCATATGGCAGGACCACCGCATTAAGGGACCATATGGGATGCCGGACCATACGGTGGGCCTTATGCAAGGCAGAAATGCCGCTCATGCTGTAATACCGCTCCTGTCCCTCATGGATCAGTTCTTAGGGGTCACTCCCAGTTGTACTTAGGCTTGTACCTGGGCTTCCCCACACAAAGCATGTGTCATCACCCAGTTGAGGTTAGGATTTGTTTTGTTTTGGGGTCAGCCCTGGTGATGCTCAGTACTTGTTCCTAGCTCTGTGTTCAGGGATCACTCCTGATGGGGCTGAAGGGTGCCAGAGGTCAAACTTGGCATGACTGCCTATAAGGCAAGCACCTTACCTGCTGAACGCCTCTCAAGCCCAATGTCAGGGATTTTTGAGCTGCTTTTGAGCTGCTGCTATTTGGGGCCATGTGTAACCCTGGTATAGAGGAGCTCATGTAGAGAGAAGTGAGTTCTGCTCTGCCCCTCACGCCATCTCTCCCTGCTTCCTTCCTCACATCCTTGCAGACCCTTTCTCCAAAGTCCCAATTTTCCCCCGTATCCCCCAACTCCTGTTCAAGCTACACCACTTGCTGCTACCCTGTCTTTGTCTGGGCTCCTCCTGGTGTTAACCCCTAGTTCTTCTTCTGGGCAAAGGAAAACCAAGACCTGAAAGTTTCCAGCAGAAAAGTTTGTGTCCTTCAAGGCACAGGAAAGTCGTCACACATCAGAAATTCTACTTGCAGTTAAACTTTATACCTTGTTGTGGGATTCATAAATTCAGAGGACAGGGGACAATGCTAAGGAGCCACCTTCTGCTTTGGAGACATTCCCCATGACCAAGGCAGAGTCTCCTGCTAGGTTGCCATGATCCAGAGAAAATAAAACACTAGAGTGATTTGTGATTCTCACTGTATGGGAAATGGTAGGTTTCGGGTTTGTAAGTTTTGTTTGTTTGGGGGCCACAGCCAGGTATACTCAGGACTTTCTCCTGGTACTGTGCTGAGCAATCACTCCTGGGACCATATGAGGTGCTGGAGATTGAATCCTGGTCAGCTGCGAGCAAGAGCGCTGACCAACATGCTATCCCTTTGAGCCCAAGATTTCAAGTTTTATGCAAATGGGATTCCACAAAGCTTCAGAAAGCTATTTTTCCTGTTGTGTTCTACACTGAGTGCCTTGGAGTCTTGCTCTTATTACATTGTAGCTACAGAAAAACCATCTATTTGAAAACTTCTATTGTGCTTGCAATCAAACTACCATTGCAGGGTGGGGAGCAATAGCTCAGCGGGTAGGGCATTTGCCTTGCGCGGCCGGCCCATGCTGGCCCGGGTTCGATCCCGGCATCCCATATGGTCCCCGAGCACCGCCAGGAGTAATTCCTGAGTGAAGAGCCAGGAGAAACCCCTGAACATTGCCGGTGTGACCCAAAAAAGCAAAATAAATAAACAAGTAAATAAAACTACCATTGCAATTCGCATCTTCCCTTCTGCCTTCTGACCAGCTTTGGGAGGGGACCTGCTGGCATGGCTGTAGGCTCTGAGTGGGAGACACAGAGAACACCTCTAGCAGTGTCTCACCCTTCAAAGTCCTCTCCTTAAGCTGGACAACTCAGTAGCGCTTCTCTCCAAAGACTGGATGAAGCACACCTTGAAATGCGTTTTTTGTCTTAGAATGTCCTTTTTGCATCTCTCAAAAAGTTTCATCTCGAATCTTTCTTCCACCAGACTTCCCTCCTTTGGCGAGTCTTTTCTGATCCCCTTCCCATACTCCATACTCTCTAGGCATGGCTACGGGGCAGATTCCTCTCTTAGAACTGGGTCCCTCAATCAGCCAGACCCAGCCTCTGCCTCCTTAGTTCCATGGTAGAGTGGAGACAAATTGATGGGCATGATTGTAATTGATGGACCAACAGCTCCTCCAGCAACACTGACAATACCCAAAGGGCCCAGGGGACAGTGAACTAGGAGAGAGGGAGAGAGCACGATCAGGAATTTTTCAAAGACAATGAAGAAGCTAAGTCTTTAAAAATAGATAGGAATTCTGCACGCAGATATGGGTATTTATGAGCATAAGAAACTGCCTATTTTCAGTGCTTACTAATTGTGTACCAGGCACAATTATGAGTCTAATCTCATTGGAGTTTTCATTCTTTTTATTTTTTAGGAGGGGGTCCACACCAGGCTGTGCTCACAGCTTGCTGCTGGTAGTGCTCAAGGGACCACAGTGTGGTGTCAGACACTCCACCAGAGGAGGCTACACGCACAACAAGCTCCTTATCCCTTGTACTATCTCTCCAGCCCCAGAGCTTACATTCTAATGGGAAAAGGCAAGTATATATTTTATTCTGTTTTTCATTGCTTTTAATTGGGGGACATATCAAATGGCACTTGGGAAGGGTGGTGTTATTCCTGGTAGAGCAGAGGGCACACTGCAGTGCTCAGGATCAAACCTGGGTCTCCCACATGCTTGTCAAGTGCTCTAGCCCTTTTAAGCCATCTCCCTGATCCCATCACACACAAAACTGAAATATGGAATCACGTAGAGTATACCACCTGCACGGCAGAGCCTGGCAAGCTACCCGTGTCGTATTTGATATGCCAAATACCAGTAACAATTATAGACCTCATTCCTATGACCTGATGGAATGGTTTGAGGCTCTTTATGTTCCTGGAGTGAGCAGATGCCCTTGGCCTACACTAGCATGGAGATGTTACTGGTGCCCACTCAAGCAAATCGATGATCAATGGGATGACAAGTGATACAAGTGAAGGAATCACGTGTACAAAGGTCCTGGGGCACAGATCAGGGCAATGGTGTCTGGATAACTCTAAGAAATGCAACAGGGATGTTTGGTGCAAGGAAGGTGGGAGGCAAGCAGGAAAGCCTTTCCTCATTCCTCACTGCACACATAGCTCTTATAGTTGACAATTCTTAAGTGCTTGTCCTGCTAAACTCTAGTCTTCAGAAAATTGGCATGATCACAGCAGTCTTCTAACTCTGGAAAACTCAACACTCTTTTCCCCAAAGGGCAGCCTCTGCCTGTCAGCTGTTCCAGAGCAGCGGTGGTGCTAGCTACACTTTGCACAGCACCGCTCCTCCTCCATTCAGGACAGCTAGCTTTGTTAGGAGGGAACCTGTCCTGCTTTACGTCTTTTCCCTCAGCTTCTGTTTCATCAGGCATGAGTGTCTGTGATTTGTTTCCTCACTTTCTTAGGGGGCTTCTCCAAAGCAGTGCTCACAAGTCCAGTGACTTTCAGCCATCCAGTCTGGCAGATCCATGCAAGCACCTGAGTATGTGGTGCTGCTCAGGCCCTGTAGTGCCAGGGATTAGTGAGGCCATCCCAGCCATATTTGGGGGGCCTCTAGCACCTCACTGTAGGCTGCACCTGGTGATCCTTGGGGAACTATAAGCTGTGCCGGGGATCCAAAGGGGAAGAGGCTGCACACAAGGCCAGTGCCTTCCCCCTGTGCTAGGCCTCCAGCCCCTGCTTTAAGAGTCCTGGGTTGGGGCCAGAGCGATAGCCCAGTGGGTAGGGCATTTGCCTTGTAGCGCGGCGGCCCATGCCGGGTTCGATCCCCGGCATCCCATATGGTTCCCCAAGCACTGCCAGGAATGGTTCCTGAGTGCAGAGCCAGGAGTAACCCCTGAGCATCACCGGGAGTGACCCAAAAAACAAGTCCTGGGTTTCCTGTTCTTAGAGGGTGTAACTAATTCTGTTCCATAGAAGTTGAAAGGAATCATTAGATTACAGAAAACAGAAAAATAGGTTTGTTCTACCTTTACTTTTTGTTTGCTTTTGGGTCACACCTGGAGATGCTGAGAGGTTACATATGTTCTGCACTCAGAAATTACTCCTGACGGTGCTCAGGGGACAACATGGGATGACGGGATTGAACCTCCATCTTCCACATACAAAGCAAATGCCCTACTCGCTGTACTATTGCTCTGGCCCCAAAATTGGCTGTTTTCTATAGGACCAAGGAGATTGCTCAAAGGGTTGGAGCATGCGCCTCCATATACTCAATTGTCACTACATTACAGCACTCCTGAACTCTGCTCAATAGGTTTCTGGTGGCCACCAAACCATTAGACCTCACTGCTGGGCTATTTGCCACTGGGCCCCTGAGTGCCCAGCACTAATGGGAGGATCCCTGAAAGAGAAGAAAACATGACCCTCCCACCACACACACGTGTGCACACACACACAGGCACGTGCGCATGCACACACACACACACACACACACACACAGGCGCCCAGCATGGTTGTGTTCCAGAGCCTTGTACTATGCTGGCGCCCTCCTCACGCAAATCTGAATTTTCTCAGAGATTTGTATAGAGCTTTGCTCTCTCCTCTCTCCCAGCAAGAATGCTTTGCCAGGATCACCCTCGAGAGCTGTGTCTTTTGTCATCAGGGAGAGCTCAGGAGAGGTTACAGATGTGGCTAAAGGGTAGAACACAAGCTTTGCAGAGGAGTCTCCCACTCTCCACCTTATTTTTCCCCTGGAAATGTGTATTTATGCATTTATTCATCTCTATTATTAGTCTCCCTTTCCCCCTTGCTGTTGAGGTTGTTGCAGTGACTCTGGTCACAGACTGGTGTGTGTTTGCTCCCATTAAACTCGTTTAGTGTTAATGCTTACACCTGGCCTCACTAGGGCAGCTCTCTTAACTACACCCCAAACTAGAGTTGTTACACTCTTTACTTGTATTTGCACACCTGCTAATCGTTATGCTTACTCTGGGGTCCCACACTTTAGTTGTGGTGTTCACATAAGTGCTTGCCAAGAGTCACACCCCTGGCTCGGTACTCACACATCTTAAGCCACAGTGATCTCTGGAGCACTGCATCTTTTTGTTGCAGTGCTTGTACACATCCGGCTGTGTTGTGGCCAGTAAGTTTGTGGTCCTGGTGCTGGAAGGCTGTAGGGCTGCCAGGCACAAACAACAGAATTGCTAGGATCACACTTGGTGCAACCTGGGTTGGCCTGGAAACCCAAAAAGCACTACCAGATGCGAAATAAAAGTCAACATAAAAAGAAAAGAGGTGGGGCTGGAGCAGTAGTGCAGGAAAGACACTCGCCCTGCATGCAGTTGACCAGGTTCCATCCCTGCACCGCATGTGGTCCCCCAGCCTCTGCACCACATGTGCTCCCCCAAGCCCGCCAAGATGGTCCCTGTGTGCAGCACGAGCACATTTGGGTGCTCTTTAAATCACAGTAATTAGACTCCTCCACTTTATTTGGGGCGGGGGCATAGCCCTCACCTGGCAGTGCTCAGGGGTTTCCTCTGACTGCACTCAGGAATAGCTCCAGGTGAACTTGAGGGCCCATATGGTTTGTCAGGGATCAAACTCTGGTCAGCCACATGCAAGGCAAATGCCTTGCCCGCTGTATTATTTCTCTGGCCTCACAGCTAACAGTTTAGTGCAGTGTAATCCATAAATCATGGATGCCTGTCTAGAATAGTCTGTGTTCAGGTCACAGGCTGCAGGGAATGGTTTTCCAGAGTGGTGAGCTAGTCTCTTCACATAACTAAAATAGAAGTTTGGGCTAGAATATTGCTCAAAAGCCTGGGGTGCATGCTCGTATTCTGGATCCCAGGGTTCCATCCTCCCAAGCACTGCCAGGACTGACTCTGAGCATGACCCCAGGAATTGTGTTTGTGGTGATGACGCCTATCCCTTGGTTTGACCAGCTCCCTGAGAATCACCCAAATAAAAGGGGGAAGGAGCTGTTTTTCTCTTACACTCAAGAAAATCATGGGTTCTCCCAAATGCTTCTCCTTTGAGCCTCCTTTTTCTTTTTGAGCAACTCCTAGCCAGTGTTCAGGAATTACTCCTGACTCTGTGCTCAGGAATCATTCCTGATGGCTTTCGGGGACCATATTCAAAGCCAGAGATACAACCAGTTTTTGTTTTGTTTTGCTTTGCTTTTTAGGTCATATCTGGTGATACTCATGGGTTACTCTGAGCTCTGAGCTCAGGAATTACTCTTGGTAGTGCTCGGCGACCATAAGGGATGCTGGGAATTGAACACGGGCTGGGTACATGCAAGGCAAACTCCCTACCTGCTGTACTATCAGTCCAGCCTCAATACAACCAGGTTTAACCATGTGTGACTCTGCCTACCTTACCCAATACACTCTCTGTCTTTCTCCTGAATTATCTGCTGGAATGTTGCTCAGCACATGCTGTGTGAGGAGCCCCTTGCCCAGGACTGTCATAGCCAGGCAGAAGACTCACACGTCTCCTGATTGGTTCCAAGTGCCGGGTACCCCAAAGACTGAGCAACCTTGTGCCTGCAGTATGCATCTGGAACAGTGACCTTGAACCCCAGGTACGGCCACTGCTGCTGCAATCTCAGCTCCACTTCCCCTGGTCAGCAGCTGGGAGCTGACAGAAAGCAATTCCTCTCAATCCCAGATTCCTCATTCTATTAAACCTCTATAGGCTGTGGCTCTGAGCTCAGCAACAATTTGTAAAAGCTATTAGAAGTTGACTTGGTAATGCTAGGGCCATGGCATGGAGGGAGAATCGGATGTGCTCTCTCCCAGTTAACCTGGCTTATTGCTGTCACTCCGCCTCTGGCTTGGAACACCTCTGCCCCTCTACCCCTAGATTCTAGAATTATAGGCTTACAGTCAGGCTGAACACAAATGTTACTGCTTAGACATATGGTTTTTTAGTTCTAGGTTAATGTCAATCTGGGAAACTTTAAAAAAAAGTAACAAAACAGTATTTATTTGGGAATAGTATTTATAAAATGTTATTTTTATGGAAGGAAGATATTTCCACTTTGTATTTTCAAGAAAAGTCAATGGTCAGATAAACAAAAATGATTTGTCGGATGGAGAGAATAAAATAGAGGAGAAGTAGAAACTAGACTTCTCTGGAGGTGTCTTAGCCTCTGATTTTGGCTTTGTAACAGTAAATGTTTTACATTAAAAAAAACACTATGAAATGGGCAGAGAGATAGTACAGCAGGTAGTGACCTTGCATTGCATGTGGTCAACTGGAAATTCAATTCCCAGTACCATAAGATCCTCTGAGCCCCACCAGGAAATACCCCCGAGCACAGATCCAGGAGTAAGCCCTCAGCATCAACTGGTTTGTAATTCCGTATACATACAGAATTCGTAAGATTGAAATACCTAGCACAAAGGAACTTCATGTCAGCTTATCAATCACAGATTTAAAACAATTACTTCATGTAGCTTGGCAGACTCCCCAGGTTTTATTTGTTTATTTTAATTTTTATTTTAATTCTTATTTGTTTATTTTAACTTTTAACAATTTATTATAGTTTAGGTAACATGGTTACATTACTGTTAGCATTCACAGTTTGGCTGTACAAAGTTCCTGCACGTTCATCACCAGGACCCTTGCCCATAGCCCAGTGTTACTTCTAGCCCTCCTTCCTCTCCTATTTCGAGCCCTTCTTCCTCTCCTACACCTATCCCAACCCATATGGTCCCCTGAGCACTGCCAGGAGTAATTCCTGAGTGCAGAGCCAGGAGAAACCCCTGAGCATTGCGGGTGTGACCCAAAAAGCAAAATAAATAAATAAATAAATAAATAAATAAATAAATAATTATTTGCAGATGACATGATATTATACTTACAGAGCCCTAAACTCTCGACCCCAAAACTCTTAGAAACAATATATATGTATAGTAGAGTGACAGGGTACAAAATCAATACCCAAAAGTCGGTGGCTTTCCTATACACAAATAACGAAAGAGAAGAAAGGGATATTAAGAAATTGATTCCATTCACAATTGCACCACAGAAAATCAAATACCTAGGAATCAGCTTAACCAAGTGTGTAAAGGACCTAGACAAAGAGAACTACAAGACACTGCTTCAAGAAATAAAGAGAGGACACGAGGAAATGGAAACACATTCCCTGCTCATGGATGGGGAGAATTAACATTGTCAAGATGGCAATACTCCCTAGAGCTTTGTACAGATTCAATGCGGTTCCTATAAGGATACCCATGACATTCTTTAAAGAAATTGACCAAACACTCCTGAAATTCTTTTTTTTTTTTTTTTTTTTTGCCTTTTTTGAGTCACACCCGGCAATGCTCAGGGGTTTCTCCTGGCTCTGCACTCAGGAATTACTCCTGGCGGTGCTCGGGGGACCATATGGGATGCCGGGATCGAACCCAGAGGCCGGCAGAGGCCGGCCGCTGCAAGGCAAACGCCCTACCCGCTGGGCTATCGCTCCGGCCCACTCCTGAAATTCTTATGGAATAATAAATACCCACGGATAGCTAAAGCAATCCTTGGGAAAAAGAAGATGGGAGGCATCACCTTTCCCAACCTCAAACTGTACTACAAAGCAGCAGTTATAAAAACAGCATGGTACTGGAATAAAAACAGACCTGTGGATCTATGGAATAGACTTGAGTATCCTGACACCCACCCTCAAAGACATGATCAGTTAATCTTTAATAAAGGTGCAAAGAGTCTAAAATGAAGTAAGGAAAGCCTCTTCAACAAGTGGTGTTGGGAAAACTGGACAGCTACATGTAAAAAAAATGAATTTGGACCTGTGTCTAACAAACACCTTGCACAAAAAATCAGATCAAAACGGATTAAAGATCTCAATATCAAACCTGAATCCATAAAGTACATTGAAGAAAATATAGGAAAAACCCTCCACGACATTGAAGCTAAAGACATCTTCAAAGGTGAAACACCATTAACAAAGCAACTAGAAGAAAACATAAACATATGGGACTACATGAAACTGAAGAGCTTCTGCACCTCAAAAAGAAACAGTGACTAAGGTACAAAGGCAGTCCACAGAATGGGAAAGAATATTCACCCAATACCCATCTGATAAGGGGTTAATATCCAGGAGGTATCAGGCACTGGTACAGCTATATAAGAAGAAAACAGCCAACCCCATAAAAAAAATGGGGAGAAGAGATGAACAGAAACTTGACAAGGATGAAATTTGAATGGCCAAAAGGCATGTGAAAAAATGCTCATCATCACTAATCATCAGAGAGATGCAAATGAAAACAACAATGAGATATCACCTCACACCACAGAGACTGGCCCATATTCAAAAGGGTAAAAGCAACAAGTGCTGGCGTGGATGTGGGGAAAAGGGGACTCTCATACATTGTTGGTGGGAATGTCGACTTGTACAACCTTTCTGGAAAACAATATGGACATTCCTCCAAAGACGAAATTGAGCTCCCCTTTGACCCAGCCATACCACTCCAGGGAATATACCCTGGGAAGCCAAAAAACACACAGCAGAAATACAATCCGCACTTTTATTTTCATAGCAGTACTATTCACAATAGCCAGAACCTGGAAACAACCAGTATGCCCTAGAACTGATGACTGGATAAAGAAACTGTGGTATATCTACACAATGGAATACTATGCAGCTGTTAGGAAAAATGAAGTTATGAAATTTGCCTATAAATGGATGGACATGGAAAGGATCATGTTGAGTGAAATTAGTCAGAAGGAAAGAGAGAGACATAGAATGACTGCATTTATTTGCATGACATAATTATATCAGGTGGTCTTATCAAAAGTGGAAATCACCACAAATGTGAGGGAGTCAGAGGTTAGGTAAGACAGAGAAGGGAACATGTGTGAATATATGTCGAAAAGGGCTGATACCAACATAGAACTGAGCATTAAATACAGGCAAAAAATGCACATGATGGCTTTCAAGTGTATGTAGTGCAACCCACAATGTGTAGGAGAAGGAAGGGAGAGAGGGAGAAAAAAAGAGATAAAGAACCTGCCATTTAGGCAGGCTATGGGAGGGGGAGGGAATTGGGGACATTGGTGGTGGGAAATGGGCACTGGTGGAGGGCGGGTGCTGGAACACTATGTGACTGAAACCTCCAAACATGAACAAAGTTGTAATTGTATATCTCATGGTGGTATAATAAAATGTTTAATTAAAAAAAAAAGATTTAGCTACTCTTTAAAATACCATTACTTGGAAACCATTTTGGTATACCTATAATAGTATATCTAAGTATAATGTAAAAAATAAATACATAGTTAAAGGTTGTTAGGAATACGCTTTCAGAATATGGGACCAGGACAAAAGTCAAATAATTTATGTCAGTCTTATAAATACCAATATAAACACATGATTTGCCAGAGCATTTGGCCTAGTTCACAAGAACAGATTAGAATGACAAACCAGTGCAGTAAATACATCTAGCTCTTAGATTGTGGCCTATACATACTAGTTTCCTATTGAAAGGAATCAAAACTCCTGAGTGAAATGGCTGATTTCAGATCTGGATAAAAAATGTCCAAGATGAACTTGCAATATCTTATTATGCCCAAAGCAAGGAAGTAATCCAAGACTAATAAAATCAGGACAAAAGGATACCTGATTAATCTTAAAGGACTTTACACTGGTCTGAGATGGACAATTTGAGTATCAACAAGAATAATGACTGCAATGAATTGAAAATGTTAAATTATAAAAATTATGAGTTCATCAAAGCAAACAAACCAATTAAAATTAAATTTCTTCAGTCACTCCCTAGGACAACAAAGCAGTATTTTGAAAATAAAGAGACAAAATCAAGGATTTCTCTGTATTTTCTGTATAAACTTCATTTCAGGGCAACAAATATATGATGAGAAAAAAAGTTTTTTTTTCTTTAGAGAAGAATTACAGCTAATACATTCAGAAGGAATAACTGAATTAGAAAATCATCATTTGGGGACTCTAATGAAATAATGGCTCTGGGCAGTAATCATCCAAGGATGCCAAAGCCATTAAGGAGAAAGTTAATGGTCAAGAGAATGAGAATTTATATCAGAGTCTAGGAGAATATATTTGCAAAATACACAGCAAAAAAAGAACTGTTGTCCAAAATATACAAAGAATGCTTGAAATCCAACAATGAGAAAATAAATAACCTATTTTACAAAGAGGCATAAGTTGCCAGGAGGAGGCCCTTCCCTCCACTAGCTCAGAGAGAGTGGCCCTGGTCACTCCCAGCCCTGCTGGGTACAAGCAGCCCCACGTCCTCAGGCCCAGCACTGAATCCCTGACCCCTTGACAAGTACTGTAAGGACCCCTCACCCCCACTCCCTGCCTCCTCAACACCATTTGAAATGGGCAAAATACCTCAGACACCTCACCAAAGAAGATAGCAAAGAAGCGCATGGAAAGATGCTCAGCAGTTTGTCAGTAGGGAACTGCAAGTTAAAACAACTTGTATTTAACAAGTTAAAGCAAGGTAACTATCTGATGAAATACATTTGCATACATACTAAAATAGTCAAAATCACCCAATATTTCACGACTGCAATAATGGGGCTGGAGAGAGTACAACAGGTAGGGCACCTGCCTTGCACGCAGCCAACTGGGTTTAATCGTAGGTCCTCTAAACAATGCCAAGAGTGATCCCTGATCCAGCACTGTTGCTGAGCAGCTCCTGAGTGTCACTGCTGGGTGGGGGCCTAACATCTGACGTTTGACACTGAGTCAGTCAGCTCAACGGGCTGAGTGCATGCCTTATAGACTTGATTATTGGCAGCTGTGGTCCCTTGAGTACAGCCAGGAGTGACCTTCAAGCATAGAGCTGGGGAGAAACTCCTGAACACCACTGAGAATGGCCCTAAAGCATGAAACATCAAAATTCATTTTTTAGAGATGATATAAAGTCACAGCAAAATTGACATGAGATTCAAAGTTCAGACCTAGCTCCGCCCCTTTTATATAAAACTTCACCACCCACACACATGCACACCATCAAGATGCTTCCCAAAGTGGTAAATTTGTTATAATCATGAACCTACACTGACACAGAGTGATCACCCACAGTCCGCAGTTTCCGCTCGTGTTCCCTCCCAGTGTATAATTTCTGGGTTTGACTCATGCATTCACCATCAGTGCAGAGAGAAGGTTCCCTAAAGATCCTCTGTGCTCTGCCCATCCTCCAGCCTCTCCCAACCCCCATCCCTGGTAACCAGAGATCCTTTCACTGTCTCCACAGTTTTGCCTTTTCCAGTCTGTCATATAACTGGGATTATACAAAATATGGCTTTTCAGATTGGCTTCTTTAATCTCAGTAATATATATATAAAAGGTCCCAGGTGCGCAGGGGACCAAGGCATTACAGATCTAATTGAGGTTGTCTGCATACAAGGCAGATGCCTTAACTTCCATACGATCTTTCTGTTTGTGTTTTGGGGCCACACCTTTTTGTGTTCATGTTTTATTCCTGCTTCTGGCACTCAGGGATCACTCCTAGTAGGCTCAGGGGACCATACTACATACCTGGGTCAGCCATGTACAAAGCAAGCACTCTACCCACTGTATTATCTTCTAGCTCCCACATACTACCCAGCAGACCAGACTATCACAGCCCGGATCATCGACAGCCTGCAGCAGGTTTTTTTCAATCCGGCCCAGGTATGCTGAAACAGAGACTCTCAGACATGGGGGCAGAGCTGCTACTTGCTCCCTGTGCCCAGTCGCTCATGAGGTGCCAGGGAGGCATGGCAGTTTCTAGCCCTGGCCTGCCACCCCAGCAGAGACTCACAACAAGCCAGACGACCTCCCGACTCCATGGAGGCCGCCGTTTTCCACATCGGACTTCTTTCTCGTCACAACTCCACCCAGCAGACCAGACTATCACAGCCCGGCTCGCTAGCGGCCGCACGGTTCATCAATAATTGCTTTATTTAGAGGTGACTACAAGAGTTTGCCACCCGCATGGCAAGCCTGGCAAGCTGCTTGTGTCGTATTTGATATGCCAAATACCAGTAACATTTATATTAGGTCATTCCCATGACCTAATATAATGGTTTGAGGCTCTTTATGTTCCTGGAGCAAGAGAATGCCTTTGGTTTCTACTAGCATGAGACAGGACATATGGAGATATTACTGGTGCCCGTTCTAGCAAACAGATGATCAACGGGAAGATAGTGATAGTGATAGTGATCATCAAGTACTAAAAAAATTGGTGGTGATATTTTTATTCAATAAATCAGGCTAATAAGACATGGACCTACTGATCAATCTGGAAAAAAAGCAACAGTGGCCAGAGCAGTAGCACCATGGGTAGGGCATTTACCTTGCACATGGCCAACTTGGGTTTGATCCCTGACATCCCATATGGTTTCCTGAGCCAGGAGTACTTTCTGAGAGTAGAGCTAGAAATAACCCATGAACGTTAGCAGGTGTGGCTCCAAACACCACAACACCCCCTCTGCCACAAAAAAGTAGCATACTCAGATACACAGAAAAGTCAGAAACACAGCATAAAACTTTTACATTCTTTAACACCTTTATTTTCTTTTTGGGTCACACCTGGCCATGCTTAGGGGTTATTCCTGGATCTACACTCAGAATTTACTCCCAGCAGTGCCCGGGGACCATATGGGATTCTAGGAACTCCAACCTGGGTCAGCCACGTGCAAGGCAAATGCCCTACCCGCTGTGCTATTGCTCTGGCCTGACATTCTTTAACACCTTTTGAATAGTATGCTGTATCTCTTCCATTCTTGTGTGTATTCCCTACAAAGATTTAATCTTCAATTCCCAAGTAGCCGCTGAAATTAAGGATTTAACTCTGATAGATTCCGTCAAGAGCACAGGGGTCTGAGATTTTACCCCTCTTGCAAGCCTACAAGTTAGCCTGTCATAGTTTGATGGATGCAGGTGGAAGTAACGAGACTCCTGGGTCCAAGACAAAGGAATCTGTCACTCAAGACAAAGGAACATATCCATGTCAGGTCCTTTGCCTGCATGTTCTGTGGGAACAACATGTGTAGACTTAGACCACTGCAAGCACACGTCATGTTTGCCTGACCTTAGGCTTTGCTTTTTCAGTTATTTTTATTGAGATAGCTTAAGTTTACAAGAGAAACAATGCTGAGATGTTTTAGGACTACAATGCTACACCACACTCACCACAAATGTGTCAACTGGTTTACAATGGGGCAACAAGCAGCCCTGCTTTTTGCTTTGGTGGGAGACACCATATCTATATCCCTAGACTACCCTGAAAGCATTCTGGCAAAACTAGTCTTCAGCAGAGTACCAAGTGTCGCTGCTTCTAAGATGTACCTACAAGTGAGACACAAGTGTCACTTATACTCTACAGAGTCCTATTGGTAGTCTGCTTTATTTGGGGGGTGGGCAGGGGCAGTGGTGGTGGTAGTGTTCAGGACTTACTCCTAGCTCTGTGCTCAGAGATCACTCCTGGTTGTGCTTAGGAGACCATAGATTGAGGACTGAATCCAGGCCAGTTGCATGCAAAGCCAGCTCCTAACTGCTAGATAATCTCTCTGGCCCTTCATGGCATTTTTCATTTCACATTTTTATAGGGAAGTCACGTCTACAGGAGCCATAAAGATCAGTCAGCAGGTGTTTTGCTATGGAAAGGTGGCTGGGCAGGCATCTGGGAGAGGTGGGCTAATGTTACAGGCAATGGGAACAGTATGGTAGAGGGAACAGCATGGTTAAAGAAAACCAGCACTTAGGGACTACCTATGAAGTGAACAATGAAAGCTGAGTGTAGCTGGAGCACGGGAAAATGGAGAAAGAGAAAGAGAAGGGGGCATTATTCTGTCTGGAGAACCCATCTTTTTTTTTTTTTTCTTTTTGGGTCCACACCCGGCAATGCTCAGGGGTTACTCCTGGCTCTGCACTCAGGAATCACTCCTGGCGGTGCTCAGGGGACCATATGGGATGCTGGGAATCGAACCCGGCCCAACACAGGCCAGCCGCATGCAAGGCAAATGCCCCACCCGCTGGGCTATTGTTCCGCCCCCAGGAGAACCCATCTTTGAGGGCTCCTTTAAGTCCAAGATGCTGAGCTACCATTGGAACTTGATCCTAAGTCCTTGAAATGGGTTAAGCTGGGGAGTGGCATGAGCAAATGTGCTTCAAAAAGGCAGCGGGGCTGCAGCTGCAAGCTGGCTGGATTCAGCCCAAGGTTAATTTTTTCCACTTGGCTTCCTGCAATCAAGGTTCAGGGAGAAGGGGATGTATTGAAATTCTGCCATGGGGTAGTTGGGGCTGACCTTGAAGAAGAGCAGATAGGGGTCCAATCTCACTGCCCCTTCCCAGCCCTGCCCTCTCCTGCCAGCATTTCAGTCCAGAAGCCCCTGGTTCTGATGAGTATCAAAGCAGCAAGAACGTGAAGCAGAGGTGACTCTTCCCCACACACGGCGATTCGGTCAAGTGAATGACTCCATCGTTTCACCTATTTCCTTTTATTGTTTACAGTAAGTGTATAAGTTTAATTGGGATAGGATGATTTTTGGTAGATTTTAAAGATTTTTATAAAATATTATTTGATGAGCTTGAACTTTGAATATTTTTTGTGGTATAGAGGATCCAACCCAGGGCCCCATGCATGTAAGACAAATGCTCTACAGCTCAGCTACATCCTCAACATTTTTGTTATTCATATTATTAGTGTTATTAGCTTGAGAGCCACACCTGGCTATGCTCAGGGCCTACTCCTGGCTCTGTGCTCGGGGATCACACCTGGTGGTGCTTGGAGTACCATATAGAGTAAGTGTTGGCCATGTGCAAGGCAAGAATCTTACCCCTGTACTATACCTTCAGCTCCTCACCCTTTGCTTTAGTTTGAATTTACTTTAGTGCAGCTGAACTGCAGTGACCAAAGCTCAATATCAACACATTCTTTAGAGTTTGGGTTAATAACTTTGATAAAGGAGAATTTTGTGACTATTTCAAATGAGAATGCATGTATTTTGGATGTCAAGGATTTTATGAATAGCAGAGCAGATTTCTCTATTTTAGCAGAGAAACACATTTTATTTTGGTTCATTGCCTTTATCGATTTATAAATTTACAGATTTATAAATCACTTAGTTCAAAAAACATATCACCTGCCTTTCAAGCAGGTGAGAACATTAGTATCTGAAATGTGAGTCACACACAAAATGGGAATTCAGTTACATTCACCCAACACAGTGGGGGTGTCCACCTGTGGGATACCAAAAAAAGCAAGTCAAAACTATGACCTTAATCACCAGAGAAAAGTCCTTAAAGTCACTGGAAACTCTTCATGTGGCATCATTTGCTATTAAGTTTGAAAATTAATTATATTTTCTATTTTGATCCTTATAGCATAGAAAATTGAGTTAAACATTCTCCTTCAGGAATGATTGCAATCATTGACCCACACAAGCTCTCTCCTATTTCATTTTCTCTGTTCCCTCTTCAGTTCCAATCTTCAACTTCATTCTCTACTTCCCTGGGGGACTCTCTGCAATGTGGTTGCTCCGTGTCCTTAAAATGTGTGCATGGTTGATTATGTTTTGAGTGTTTGATTTTAATTTACACATACAAAGGTGCTATAAATTTCCTTCTGTTCCTCACCCCATGTTTTAAATGTTTATCCTTTCTGGGGTTGGTACATTGAATTCGTTACACCCAACTGCTGCTTAGTACTCCTTAGGGTTAATCCTGCACTGTCCATGCCCTGGTGCCCCTAGATGGTCTCCAGCTCTCCTCTACTGTAAGAAAGTTTCAGATGCAAATCATTGTACATGACCCTTGCAGGGCAAGGAGGTCACTTCCTGGGACATATGCACAGAAGGTAGCATACTGCTCCATGTACACATACAAGGTCATTGAACACAGCTTTCCTGAATGCCCAGGTGGTTTACACAAGCACTAGAAACAGAAGGAACTGGAGTGAAGGGTGTGAGGCAAAATTTAGGAGAGCATCAGAGCTGAGTTTATGGCTCTAGCAGGCTGAGTTCATCCCTGACCCTGAATGCCCCCAACTCCAGCACGGCCATGCTCAGTCCTCACAACTTTCCCTCATCTCAGTGCTTATTCCTGGCTCTTGCTTAGGGAATTCCCTGTTGGAACTCAGGGTGCCAGAGATAAAACCTGGGTTGGCTATGCTTGGCAAACACCTTAGCCTCTCTACTATTGCTCCAAGCCTTTGACGTTTTTTTTTAATTAGAAGAGTGTCTAAAAACTTAGTAACACAGTTAACTTGGGGGTGGGGACACACCTAGTGATGACTTGGGGCTGCTCCCTGCCTGGTGCTCAGGAGCCACTTCTGAATGAGGGGGTGCTGCGTCTCCTGAGTGCAAAGCCTGCACTCACACATTGAATTATCTCCCCACCACAAGGTAATGTTTTGTTTGTTTTGTTTTGCTTGGAGGCCACACTCAGGGGGCATGTGGTGCTGAGAATTGACCCTGGCCTCCTGTATGCAAGCATATGCTCCACCTGTGGAGCTAACACGGTAATATTTATAATCATGAAAATGAATGCAAAAAAAAATCCTTGATGAACCAAATACCAGAAATATTAAGGTATGACATCTTATGACTCTATGTTTTCCTGACTCATATTCCCCTTTGGAAATAAGGAGTTTAATCTTTTAACTGTCAAGAATGGCACTGGAATAGGTCCTCAGCCCTGAGTCCTCCTTAAACTTTTTGTTGTTTGTTTTGGGCCACACTGGGTTGTGCTCAGGGTTTACTTTCAGCTCTGCTTTCAGGGATCTCTCTGGGGAGCTCGGGAGACTATACATTGGTGCCTGGGATTGTACCTAGTCTGCCTTGTGCAAGGCAAGTAGTGCCTTACCAGCTGTACCATTGCTCCCACATCCCCACCCCCCACCCCCAACCTGCCCATGAATTCTCTTTAGAATGTTCATATCACAGCTGGAAAAACGTGTTACCCCAGTTTCAGTACCCCCATGGGCGAATGGAGGCTTCCTTCGGGCCTGCTGCTTAGCTCTGCTCCTGCTTCTTCCCTGCCCTCTCCCTCCATATGGGGCTTCCTAATAAATAACTTACATTTGAAGCTTAAGATATGAGTCACTTGTCCAGTATCGTTTACCAAAATTAAGCATTATTGTCCCATGCTGTACTTTTTGACTGATGTTTGTAAAGTAGAATTCCAGGCTTGAGGTTGGTGTTGCTTTGAATATCAGTGTGTTTGAATATCTCTTCATGTTTGTGTGTGTGTTTTTTTTAAGGCATTAAGCGCATTCCCTTCTTTGAATTGCCTGTCCAGGCCCGGTTATATGATACTATAATACTTTCTGCTAAGGAGAGGTTGATGAATTTGTCATTTGATGAGTTGGCCATTTTGTGGTTTCCGTTTAGCAACCTGGCTTCTAGTAAATTAGCTTCTAGCAGGATTCCATAAAAACCTTTTGGCAACTTAAAAAAAATTGGGAAATAAGTGAATTGGTCATTTGACAAATTGAATTTGGGTGAACTGACTTTAAGTAAATTGGTTTTTGGTGAATCGACCAACCTCTAATAAGGACCTTTGCTGACTGGTTCTCCTGAACAATCTTTCTTGAGAATGTGCCACAAAGTCTGTAGAACCCAGAGAGGAAGCAGATACACAGGAGGTCACTGTTGCCGAGACAGGCATTAGATGTGCGGGAGGTCACTGTCTCAGACAGGCAGGGATGCACTGGAGGTCACTGTCTCAGAAACAGGCAGCGGATACACGGGAGATCACTGTTTCTGAGACAGGCAATGGATATGTGGGAGGTCACTGTCCCTGAGACAGGCAGCAGGTACATAGGAGGTCACTGTCACTGAGACAGGCAGAGGGTACTCAGGAGATCACTGTCTGAGACAGGCAGCAGATACACAGGATGTCACTGTCTCTGAAACAGGCAGAGGATACGCAGAAGGTCACTGTCTCTGAGACTCAAGCCCCAGGTAATCTTTCCTCTGCTCTGCCTCTGTTCCACCATGATGATCCTTTCTACTGCTCACTTCCCTTAGGCATTTTCTTCCTCTTCCCTTTAGAACAGGTGCCCTCTGCCATGCGACCCTCCCTGCCCACTCTCTTTCCCTTCCCTGCCATCATCCCACTTGCATTTCCACGCCTGGTATTTTTCAATGCAATATATGCATATTATTTCAATACATGACCAATATAATTTGATGGTTTTTTTTCTCTTTTTAGGCTTTTTGGTTCACACATGGTGATGGTCGGGGTTACTCCTGGCTCTGCACTCAGGAATTACTGCTGGCAGTGCTTGGGGATTGAACCGTAAGGGATGCCAGGGATCGAACTGGAGTTAGCCCACGTTCAATGCAAATACCCTACCCACTGTGCTATCTCAAGTCCATAACTTGGATTTGTTTAGGGTTTTATTTGTTTGTTTGTGTTTTAGTGCCAGGGATTAAACACAGGATCTCAATATGTAAATATGCACTTTACCCAAATCTTATATCCTTGTGTTCTCAATATAAAATGAGCAATGAGATATTTTACTTTGGGTAGAGGGTATAATAGTGCAGATACCAAGTCTTCCAGTTTTGGTGTCTGTCATACTTAGCGCATCTCAGTATGGCCTGATTGAAGAACTATGGAACCACACATGGCTATTGTTCACCATACGGCTTTGTGCTTCTATGGTAAATTGACTACAAAGGCTTCCGTTACCTACATTTTGATTAATTCTGAGGTTGTACAAATTAAATTAGTGCATGTCTGATATTTTTCCTCATTGATTAAATTTACAACCTCTTAAATAGCAAGATGAATATTTAAAATGGACTTTCCTGGATGAAATTAAGGATATTAAAGAAATGTGGATTGACTAACCTAAATCAGATACTTCATTCTAACATGCTCACATTTAAGAATGAGGAGGCTGATGGCTCTTGCTAGTAGAAACAGCCCTTGAAATTGAATAAGCTTATATCCAGGCCTTTGTTTTAGGAGAATTTGAGATTGCCTGAATCCAACCCAAGGGCTAACAGAATCCTGCCTCTGAAATGTGGTTCTATCTAACTGAACCACAACTCTTATGCAAGTGGTGGTCTGAGCATACAAAACACCCCAAACCGAAGAGCTGCCACTTTGTTTAACTGACAGGAACTCCTTTGTGCTTCCTGGTTAATGAATTATTTCTTTAATAGATCCTCTGTGTTTGGAAGGCTTTTTTTTTGTCCTTACCTCTGGCTTTCATCATAGTAGGAAGACCAAGGGAGTAGCTAACTCCTCAGACTACTTCAGCAAGAAAGAGTTGTGTAGAATCCATTGATCTTCAGTTGGTTCACAGCATCCCCTAGTCTTCATGGTAAACCTCTTTGTAGCTTGAATCCTCACTTGACTTTGCTCCAAGCAGCCCTTAGCGTCCCCTCCTGTAACTCCCTCTGCACCTTTTCTTTTCTTTTTTTCTTTTTTGGGTCACACCCGGCAATGCTCAGGGGTTTCTCCTGGCTCTGCACTCAGGAATCACTCCTGGCAGTGCTCGGGGACCATATGGGATGCCGGGATCGAACCGAGATCGAGCAGAGGACCGCTGTGTGCAAGGCTGGGGGCCCTCTGTGTGCAACACCCTACCCGCTAGGCTATCATTCCAGCCCCACTCTCTGCACCTTTTCAAAGACACCTGTAATGCAACTCCCTGTGTGCATCTATGCATATTGTGTTGTAATTATTTTTATGCCTTTGTCCCTTAGAGAGTAGTGGGCTTCTCCAAGAACAGAGGCCTTATCTTCCCATCAGTACATAACTAACAAACTCAAACCACTGCTTTTCTCTCCATGACCAGTCCTATGCTGGGTGCATGAGCTAATAAACCCAGGATAGATCTTACTTCATGCCCTGGGGCAATGCCCAACACAGAACCGCACCTGAGGTGTCCCATCTCATTGCCCGGAAGTAGAGGAAGGCCATCCACAGGCAGAGAGGAGCAGAGAGAACCCGAGATTACAGCACTGCAGAAGTTGGTTAGGAGAAAATGTGTTGGCAGTTTTCTTAATTTCTCCATTAAGAGTGTGGATTTCTTCATTTTTTTTAATCCATCATCTGACTTCATTTTGCTAATTCAGTCTTTTCCATCTTGAGGTTGTCTAACTGGATCTCAGCTATGGTTGTCTTTATTAGCTTGGTAATGACTTTATTGGGTTTAGGGGTCATTAATCGCTTGTTAATGTTTGTGAGTTTGACAAACAAGAGCACAAGATTCTCCTTCACTCAAAATTTGATCTCAAAATTAATTATATTACCTTCTTTTTGCTTCTGGGCTGGTGTGTTTTCACATCAAAAGGTACACTTCATTCTAAATTAAATGATTTTTATGACCGTCCTCTGAAAATTCTAAGAAGGGCACTTACTCTTTTAATCTAGGTAATTATATCTGTGGTTTTGAATGAGCTTTTCTTTTTTGAGGCGCCAGTTGCCTTCAGCACTGTGCTGTCTCGCTGTGTCTTCTGTATGGAGTCAGTTTGTCAGAAAGCCCATGCATTTTAGCTCTAATTTCCTCCGGAGCCCTAACTATAAAGCCAAGCCCCTTTAAATGTTGTCACATGCTACAGTGTTCAGGGAGAGTGCACATTCTGTGGCGTGTCTTTCTTTTTTTTTAAGCTATCCCTCCCCCCCCACACACACACACAACTGATGTCTACATTCCCCAAAGGAAGTAATTTCTCTTGGCTTCACTCATTCCTGTTACTTCAGTAGCATACTTTGATTCAAAAAGGAAGAACTGTGACTTTCATTTCTAGGAACAAATGAGTAGAGGGAATAAAAGACAGCCCTTGAGGGGCTACTGGATGCACAGGCCTCAAACCTAAGCTGCTGATCTGTGTTAGAAGCCCAGGGCCAGGCTCGTCCTTCCCATGCTCATGTGAGGCAGAGCAGATGACTCTTTGACCAGGACTAAGGACACTTGAGGAAATTGCTCTACTGTAGGAGGCCAGGAACCCACAAAGCTTAAAGAGAAAGCACAAAGTGACTAACAAACTGCAAATACATCATGTTTATTCAATGAGAAAGAAAATGTGAGTGATAGTCATGATTGAATCATCATGTTCCCAATGTTGATTACTTGGAATTGAACATAAAGAGTCACTGGATATTTGTTTCTATGTTGGCAGGGTGGACATTGGCAGAGATTTCAATTTTGCTTAGTGATAGGAAAGTCGGGAACTTGCAAGGCTGGGCTGAGACCTGAGCAACAGATTGCTGGTCATTTGAGCCCACAGTCATTGAACTGGGATCTCAGGGAGGGAAATGCTTCAGGGGCTCCTTTTAATGTTTCAATTTTCATTTTCCAAATACTAGTAGACATTAAAAAACCCCTCAGGCTTTAAAATACATCATACATTCAAATGGATAATATGCCAAATTGAATACATTTGAGATCTTCGACACAATGATATATACTGTAGGTTAACACAATAGGTTTTCTAATTAGCATAATGTATGTTTGTCAAAATGACATGCCACCAGAGAAATGAATAGTTTCAGGAATGAGTGAGTGCACTAGAGATAGTGAATATATATCTCTGCCCTTGAGTGAACAGGTAATATGAATCTAACTAGCCCAGTATCTTTTGAGTAGTATCTTATGTTTAGGATCCAAGTTTCTTTTCTTTTTTCTTTTCTTTCATTTTTCTTTGCTTTTGGGTCACAACTGGTGATACTCAGGGTTTACTCCTGGCTCTGAGCTCAGGAATTACTCCTGGCAGTGCTCTGGCGACCATATGGGATGCTGAGGATTGAACCTGGGTCAACTGCATGCTCTCCCGGCTGTACTATTGTTTGCTCAATATCTCTCCAAGTTTCTTTTGAATATGGTATTTTAATGGATAGTTATGTCACCTAATTAGAAATTTTCATAAAAGGTGTTTTCAAAATGTAGGGAAAGCAGAAAATTGGTTCTGCCTTAAGCTTCCAAAAATAAGGTTAAGTATCTATTTAATAATTGCCTGCATGCTACCAAATATGGTCACTGTGACGTATATACTGAGTCCAGGACACCCTGGGAGACGTTGATGTAGACCTGTCAAAAGTTACTTCTCTCTGAGGGCCGGACCGTGTAGGGCGTTTGCCTTGCATGCAGCCGGCCTGTGCCAGCCTGTTCGATCCCCAGCATCCCATATGGTCCCCCAAGCACCGCCAAGGAGTAATTCCTGAGTGCAGAACCAGGAGTAACCCCTAAGCGTCGCGGGTGTGACCCAAAAAGCAAAAAAAAAAAAAAAAGTTACTTCTCTCTGCTTACAAGAACACAGGCATTGTAAATGATCAGATGAGTTGGCAAGGGCACAGTCTTTTCATTGTTGTTGCTTAAACTGAGGCTAAAAATGCTTAAGAACCCTGTTCAGGGTCTCAGTTATTGAACTCCTTTTAGGCCGAAGCCTATGTTCTAATCCACATTTTTCACCATGTACCAGAAAGAGAATTTGGTTGAGTAACTGCCATGTGATGGTCCTATCATATCGTAGATTATTTTCACAATATCTGTAAACTTGGGGCACTTCTACTCTGACTTCTGTATTATGATAAGGCAGGCATGTGGTTGTTAGATACTGTTAATGAATTCAGACTTCAGACAAATTGTTCTGATATTCTCTCCAACTTCTGAATTTGCCCAACTGAAGAGTATCAGAGATAATCAAAGAGAACAATAAAAAATGTTGCATTTTTCATAATACTGTGGATCAAAAACAGCATAAAATTATAAATTGGATATTGAAGCTGATATTTGATGCTATCTATTTGTAACTTCAGATAAAATATTTTATCTTTAATAAACAGGCTTATTTCAAATCTGGAAATTATAAAAAAAATGGTGTATGTCTGGATTCAACTCTGTGTTAATCCATCTGATTGCCATTTGGTGTTTAATCCCATCTTTTTAGCTTTGGCTTTCATTATGCATAAAAGGCGTTCTCCTGGGGGCCAGAGAGATTGCACAGGGGTTAAGAAGCTTGCCTAGCACTTAGTTAACCTCATATGGCAGTACATATGGTCCTCTGAGACCACCACAAGTCATCCATGAGCACAGAGCCAGGAGTTAGTCCTGAATGCTCCAGATCTGAAAAAGAGGGAGAGTGCTCCTTTAAATCAGAAAGATGGCAATGAGGATTAATCAAAGTGAAATTAATCAACTGAAATTCACTGAGTGTGAATCTAAGTCTGGAAAATCTACCTCTAACTGGCGCTTGGCTTCCCAAATGGAATTCTCGATTATTCTCACTCTTTCGATGATAGTCACGATAGGGCCCCTGTAAAGGCCATCAGAAATGCCCTCTTGGGTCTATAATAATTTAGTTTGCCTCAAGTGATTTCAGCTCCGGGAAGCTCATTCCTTCCCATTTCACTGAGTTTTAATCTAAGTCTGGGAAATCTTCTGCCACTTTTGGTTCATCCCTTCTGGTTCATCATGGAACTAGACAACTACTTCTTCTATCCATAGAGGAACTCTCCAGTTGGCTCAGTGACATGTTCACAGGCAACAGGAGGCCTCTTCAAACAGTACAACATGTCTTTGGCCTGTCCTGTCTGATTATAGAAAGCAGTTACGTAAAATATTCCTGGGCCATAAACCAGCTTCCACCTGAGATAAATTGAATGGTTATATACTGATTATCAGGAGCTCAAAGGCAAGTATGTTACAAGAAAGACAGAAACTAGCTTTCTGGAAAGGCAGTTTGAAAATCAAGGGAGAGCTTTCTTTGTTTTTGTCTTATTTTAGTTCTTTGTGTGTGTGTGTGTGTGTGTGTGTGTGTGTGTGTGTGTGTGTGTGTGTGTGTGTGTGTGTGTGTGTGTGTGTAGTGGGGGGCACACCCAGCAATCTTCAGGGTTACTCCTGGCTCTACACTCAGGAATTACTTGTGGTGTTGGCCAGGGGATGCTGGGGAGTGAACCCCAATTGGTT
Organism: Cryptotis parvus; assembly: GCA_021461705.1. NCBI lineage: Eukaryota > Metazoa > Chordata > Mammalia > Eulipotyphla > Soricidae > Cryptotis > Cryptotis parvus. The sequence continues at coordinate 41,257 of JAJIBD010004408.1, forward strand.
ACGTGCCAGGCAAGAGCCCTACTCACTGTGTTTTCTCTCCCGCCCTGAAAAGGCAGGGACATCTTTCATTTGAGACTCAGAGCAGTTTTCTCTAGCCACCAGTCTATGGCCCAGTGCAATTGCAGAAATGTTGAAAACCACTGTACTGCCACCTTGACTAAAATTTGCAGTCTATGGGCAGGAATGCAGGACATATGATAGTCACAGGGATAAGAAGGTTGAAGACAGCTGATTAAGTTCTTCCTGGCATCTGGAACAACTAACAAATGCAAATTTCCCTGGAACAACTCATATTCAGTAAAACTACTTTGGATTATGGTGTGTTATTGGGGCCTGAGCGATAGCACAGCCTGCATGTGGCAGACCTGGGTTTGATCCCGGCATCCCATACGGTCCCCCAAGCACCACCAGGAGTAACTCCTGAGTGCAGAGCCAAGAGTAACCCCTGAGCATTGCCGGAGTGACCCAAAAAAGCAATAAACAAACAAACAAATAAATATGGTGTGGTATTGTCTGGGCACAGCTTTTCCTGTGACTTCCATTTCATAGTGAAGACTGAGACTTTGAGAGGTGAGTGCACAGTGAGTTTGCGTTTAGTGCGGGTGCAGGGCTTCCACACAGCCGGTCTTGCTGAATCCAGAGCCCACATTCTTATCTCCTCAGCAGAAGTGATATTTCCTGGTAGCTAATTTCAGCATAAAAGAGGAGAAAGCTGCTTTAGAGTGGTCCCTTTTCAAAGACAGCAAGTTTTAATGTTTTAGCCACTAAATTTAGCAGTCCTAAAGTCTTAATTGATATTATTTTTCTTTTAAGGTGGTAAAGGAATTGTTAGAAAATTATTTCTTCCACAGAGGCTCAAAAATCAGATTTCCACTTGGATGGAGAAAAAAATATAATGTGCTCTTTCGATTATTTTTATAACTCCCGGGATGGTGCCTCAGCATGATTTGTGCAGACTTGCTCCCAGTGCCCAGAACTTCAACAGCAGTTGTCAGCTAACACGTTTGCTTTCCTGAGCATTTGCCTTCGAAGCATAAAAGGGAGAAATAAATGCTGGGGATCTGAGTGCCTGTAATAGGGCAGCGAGGCTCATTTCCTCATGGAATGTATTACAGTGGTCAAGAGCCCAAGCTCCAGAGCTGGCTTGAATTTTGGCCTTGACTATTCACCGGCTGCTTGGCCTTAGGACAGTTACTTCACATCTCTGAGCATTAGCTTCCTTATCTATAAAATCAGGATCAAAACTGGAGAAAGGATAAATGACACGCCCCGCGTCCTAGTGTTTTGTGAGTGCCTTTTTCACTGAAGATAGGTGATAGGAACTGAAGCGTCTCAGAGCTGAAGTTAGACAGTGCTTGGGACAATCTATGTATATCTGTGAATTATTTTCTTCCTCTCCATACATAAGTGTGTGCTGGGGAGGGGACAGGAAGGGAGGTCAGTCTGGCTCTTAGTATTTAAATCACTATTCCTACCTCAGAGGAGATTGTTTAAGCCTTTCAAGTATGAATCATAAAATGCATCCCAGACAGGTTGTGCACAGGTATAAGACCTGGAGCACATTCTTCCTCCATTGATGACATTAGTGGTTTTTGAATAGAAGGTCTCTGCAGCGCTCACTTGATGAAAGCGTGGGAAGCCCTTTGGAGCTGCATCTTCATCCGGGCCTGGGTTTGGATTTGGGGGCTAGGATGTGTCTCTCCATTCTCAGAAATCCCTGCCCTTTGATGCCTTCCCAGGTCTGTGGTCCCACCAGCGAGCTGGCCAGAGAACGGACAGCTGTCACCTTCTCGGGCAAAGGGCTATCAAAGGCGTGAGGCCACAGCTTCTCTGCATTCACAAGAACAGCTGCGATGAGAGTAGCTGTGCCCACCTGCTGGCACACGTTGGTATTTTAGGAAGGAGCTGGTCTCTGATATGCTTTCATGGTGTCGCCACGCCTTCCTAAATGATGTGTTGGGGAAGATGGCAGAGAGGGATTGGCCAGATGTGACTCATATTTACCCAAATAACCAACAGCTGCTGAATGACCAAATGGGCTTAACTCAATGCTCAGCAATGACATAATGTTCGGAAAGAGTCCAGGACACCACTTGACATGTTCCTTGCCCCTCCTCCCTGGCTATTTGCCATGTCCGTGAGAGAACCTGGCTCTGCACTCAGCTCACTACCCACTCACTCATTTCTTCAGCAATTCTGGCCTGGCGAGGTGGCACAGAGCTTGAGGCTCTTGCCCGTTTCCTTTCGGCAGCCTGCATGGGACCCCCTTCTCCCCTTCAGTCTTTCTCTGCTGCTGTCTGTTACAGCAGCCCCTAGGCTCTGTATTTCCAATAGTCTAGAATTATCGCTCTGCCTCTTCTAATCTGGTCCTCTTTACCCTAAAATTATAAAAAAAAATTGCGTTAGCCCTCATGTAATAACAAAAATAAAATGGGAAATTTAGGATTTAAATGAATGATCACTTGATCACTTGAATCCCGTTATTCATTGATTTGCTCGAGCGGGGCGCCAGTAACATTTCCATTGGACCCTATCACGTGCCAATGTAGCCCAATGGCATCTGGTTAATTCAGGAATATGAAGAGCCTCAAACTGTTCCTTCAGGGTCTTGACAAGGAAGTCTGACCATCTTATAGGTGGGTGGCCACGTGATCTTTTGACATCCCGTGGGATCCAGTCGGTAACGGCTCTAGTCCAGCGATTGCCTCCAAATTGCATTACATGTCCAGCCCATCTGATTTTCGATGCATTGGCAAATGAGACAGCGTCCCTGATTCTGGAATAGCGACGGAGGTCAGAACTCTGGATTCCTTCTCTCACTTGAGTGAGGCGTGATATTCCAAGCATATCTCTTTCGATTCCTCTCTGGGAGACCCGAATAGCATTCTCATCCTGCTTTCATAGGGCCCAGGTCTCTGAGGCGTATGTTAATGCAGGGAGAAGCGGTGGAGTCAAAGAAATGTGCCCAGAGCCGGAGGTTCTTTTGTCCTTTTAGCTATTTCTTCGATGCCTTTGAAGGCATTCCATGCCGCTCTCTTCCTCCTGCGCAGCTCAGGTTTTAGGTCGTTCATCATGTTGATTTCTTTTTTTTTTTTTTTTTTTGCTTTTTTTTTGGGTCACACCCAGCGACGCTCAAGGGTTTCTCCTGGCTCTGCACTCAGGAATTACTCCTGGCGGTGCTCGGGGGACCATATGGGATGCGGGGATCGAACCCAGGCCGGCACAGGCCGGCCGCGTGCAAGGCAAACACCCTACCCGCTGGGCTATCGCTCCGGCCCCCATGTTGATTTCTTGACCTAGGTACACATAACTGCTGCATTCAGAGATGGTTGTTCCATTGAGAGTGAATGTGGCCTCTGGAACTAGTTCATTCTTCATAAACATGGTTTTCTTTAGATTCAGCTGTAGACCTATCTTTCCACATTCTCCGTCAAAGTCAGCCAGCATTTGTGCCGCTTGGCTAATGTTTAGTGTTATTAGAACGATGTCATCAGCGAAGCGAGAGGTGGTGTAGTTGCCGACCATCTATCTTCACTCCCATTCCTTCCCATTCTAATTGTTGCATGATGTTCTCGAGGGTGGCGCTGAAGAGTTTTGGTGAGATGGTATCACCCTGTCGAACCCCTCTTTTCACATTAATGATTACTTCTTTGTAGAATGGTGAGATCCTGGTGGTGAATCTGTAATACAGCTCACGAAGGATCTTGATGTATTGGGTTTGAACACCCTGTTTGGCTAGGGCTTCCATGACTGCTTCAGTCTCCACAGAATCAAAGGCTTTCTGTGAATCAATGAACGTGAGACAGAGCGGCATCTTGTACTCCCTACAAACCTCAATGAGCTTGGTTACTGTGTGGATATGGTCGATTGTGCTGAATCCTTTCCAGAAGCCTGCTTGATCACATGGTTGTCCTTCATCTAGTGTTCTGCTAATCCTGTTCAGGATGACTGGTGTAAACAGCTTGTAGATGACAGACAACAGGCAGATGGGGCGATAGTTGCCGATGTCGTGAATGTCTCCCTTCTTGAACAGTAGAACTGTCCTGCTGGTTTTCCATTGGGAGGGCACCTTGCATTTAGACAGGTAGTGTGTGAAGAGCCAAGCTAGTGTATTGATGAGTACCGATGGCATATTCTTCAGGTGTTCAGGTCTGACTTTGTCTGGTCCTAGTGCTGTTCTCTTCTTTACCGACGAGATGGCATGTCAGATTTCAGAATGGAGAACGTTGGGAATGACATATCCATCCTGTGGAATTTGGTATGTGGGCAGGTGGATGTGGCTATCAAAGAGATTTGAGTAGAAGTCCTGGATAATCTTCTCCATTGCCTTTCTGGAAGATGTGATAGATTCATCAGGGCGTCGGAGGGCAGTCATCTTGGTCTTATAGTTGGCGAAGGACAGGCGAGTGGTGCAAATGCTTTTCCTGGCTTCTGCTGCATCTTCCAGTATTTCTGCTCTTCTGTCTTTGAAGTCTTCTTTTATCCCTTCTCTGCACCATTTAGCAAGCTTGGGACGTTAGCATTTGGTCTCCTGAGGCTCGCGCCTTGCCACATTGGCGAATGAGCTCAAGAGTTTCTGAAGACAAGCGTCCTTTTTTTTTCCCCCCAAGTCATTCATTTAAAATGTTCCAGTAACATTTTAAATGAATGACTTGGAAAAAAAAATTTTTTTCTTTTAGGGTCACACCCAGCGATGCTCAGGGGTTACTCCTGGCTCTTTGCTCAGGAATTACTCCTGGCGGTGCTCAGGGGACCATATGGAGTGCCGGGGATCAAACCCGGGTTGGCTGAGTGCAAGGCAAATGCCCTACTCGCTGGGCTATCGCTCCGGCCCCAGAAAAGAATTTTTGAAGTCATTTTGTGTGAATCCAAGAACAGTAAAGGAAGGCTTTAGGAGATGGCTTTAGGAATGCCCCAGGCATTTGCATTTGGAAACGTTAATCATTCTATGATTGCTTATAAGACAAAATATTACAATGACTGATGGCATTATTATCACCTTGAAAAAAAGCAGAAATTTGCACTATTTTAAATAAGGAGATGCTAGAACATTTAAAATTGGACATGATTTACTCAACTGTTTGGGGGACGATTATAATTTTTATAGGTATCATCTAAGTGCTCTTGGCTCCTGGGGTCACTCCTGGCACTTGTCAACAGTGCGGGCCTGATGGTTCAGTTCTGGGGTGCTGTGCACATGCCTGTCTTCAGGGGGCCTCCATAGCTACCCATGCTTGATTTGTTGCATCCTCTTTTATTTAACTGGAGGTAGTGGACCACATCTGGTTGTGCTCAGAGCTTCTACCTGCCTCTGCACACAGGGATCACTCCTGGTGCTCCTTGGGAGACCATATGCAGTATTAGGGATTGGACCAGAGTCAGCCTTGTGCACGTCAAGCACCTTACCTACAGTGCCATCTCTCTGACTCCTAAAGTTTAAAGTTAGCAACATAGCAGGTCATGAACAATGTTGCTTGGTTCAATGTCTTCACCTTATAGCATTACTTACCATTGGTAATCATGCCAACTTATGTTGAAGAAAATAACAGTAACTGAGGATCTGGTTTCATTACACATCATTTCACTTAAGGTTTAGGTTCTCAAGTACCTCTAGGTCTTGTTTAGTGAGAACTTGCTGGCTATACGCATGTGTGCAACAAGGGAAGGATACAAGTCTTGGGGCAGACAGATACAACAGCCACAAACTCAAGTGTTCACCCAAGAAAATGAACCTACCCCCTGAGGCAGCCACAGGGCAGTTTCCTCTTGTTTGTGCTTGTGGGTCGCTGAGGCTAGGTTCTGAGTTGAAATAGACCTTTGTCTCCAGAGTGGTGAGGATTTGCCACTCCAGAACAAGAAAGGCCAAAGCACATTTATCAAATAAATGTGCTTGTCAAAACCCTAGATGCTGTTTACCCAAACCCAAAAACATTGGACTAGCCCTTCTTCCACTGTTTTACCCACCCAGATCAAAGGATGTCCATGCATCCTGGGATTAGAGCAGCATTAGAAGGAGGAATTCCACAGAAGTCAGTGACTTTCATGTCAAATGATATTTATACTACTTGACAAATGGCAAAGAAAACTTTCAGCTTTAGACATAGAATGAATCAAAGTTTCTGTGGTAGGACTGACTGAACCTAGCCTCGCAGATTGTTGGAGGACATGTTTAGCTAATCTGGGAGTTTTGTTGTTTTGCTCACTCCCAGCTTAATCTTATTTAAGCCAATGTTCATTCTAATGAGATCTCTCTTCTATGTAAACACTGCTAGAGGGTGTGGCAGTTACAGAAGTCACCTTGATTGAATAACTTCTGACTTATACATCTACTAAGACTTCTATGTTTTCTAGATTGGGCACAGCTCCTCTTTATACCCACTGCACCCAACGTGGGACAGTTAGAATTTACCAGGAGACTACCACCCTGGCTACGCTGAGACTAAAGGAAGACTATAGGAAGGATCATACTAGTTTGCTCTAAGCAGGCGAGTATGACCCTTTCAGTACATGAGAACAAGATACTCAGAATCACCCTGGTGCAGATAATAATAAGAAGGACCTTGTGGGTACCATCTAGATTACATGAAGCTCATGAAGTTAAGATGTATTACTTTATATCAGCCCCCTCTCTCTCAGTGTTTTACATAAGAGATAATCTCGGGATTAGTCCTTGGTGTAACCTTTGTTTATACCTACAATAGGGTGTGGCACTACACTCTGTTTAGGGTTCTTTGTTGGCATGACAACCTCCCGATTGGATTACTTTGGTGTATATAAGGGGCTGACTTGAGGCCCCTTCACCTTTTACCTTTTACCTTTTGCCTTTTGGTTCCTCAGCCTTCAGCTTTTGGCTCCTGCGGCTTTTGGCCTTTTGCTCTTTGGCCTTTGCTCCTTCTTCTGGGTAGGACTCAGCTCGGGTGAGATCCTCTCTCTTTGGTGGGAGACTTAGGCTCTTTTGTATGGTCTAAGTTCGGACCAGAGCTAAAGTTTGCTCATTATATTGGAGTGCTGTGGAAGAGCTTTTGTACTATTAAAAGCCATTTTGGAACTGCACCGGACTCGTGAGTTTTCATCTGTTCTCCCCGGCGTCCTCGGAGGTAGAAGACAACCTCTGTCCTGACACTGTCGGGGACCCGGCGGCGTTCCCGACATCTGGCGTCCCTGGGTGGGCACGAACCACCAGCCTTTCGGTTAACAGCCGAAAGGCTGTTATCATAGATTTAAAAGACTGCTTTTTACAGCATACCTATCCACCCAGATGATCGGAAAAGGTTTGCATTTTCAGTCCCTTCCATTAATTATAAAGGTCCTTTACGTAGGTTTCAGTGGACAGTATTGCCCCAAGGGATGACTAATTCACCTACGATGTGTCAACACTTTGTTGATGAGGTTTTGCGACCCATTCGTGCTAAATTTCCTGGTGCATACATCATCCACTACATGGATGATATCCTGCTAGCTTGTGACAATTCCAGAGATCTCCAGAATTTATATAATGATGTAATGACAGTTTTACCAGAGGCTGGCTTACAAGTAGCTCCGGAAAAAATTCAGATGCAGCCTCCATATGAATATTTGGGCTATGCTCTTGACCGCACTACAGTGCGCCCTCAAAAAATTTCCATTAGTCAGAAAGGGCTCAAAACCTTGAATGATTTTCAAAAACTGCTGGGGGATATCAACTGGGTGCGCCCCTCCCTTGGTATTCCTAACTGTGAGCTCAGTAACCTGTTCCACACCCTTGAAGGTGATCCTGCTTTAAATAGCCCAAGGCAGCTAACTCCTAAAGCTCAGAAGGAATTAGATTTTTTCATGGATCGGCTTCAAAAATCTTACCTCTCCAGATTTAATCCCGGAGAAAAGGTATGGTTCTTGGTCTTCAACACTCCCGAGTCTCCAACTGCTGCTATAGCCCAATTATCTGGACCGTTAGAATGGGTTTACTTACATAACAAGCAGAATCGTACTGCTACACCTTACCTTGAGATGATAGCTAACCTCATAATTAAGGGAAGATCAAGAACCCAAGTATTACTTGGACATGATCCCCATGTAATTGTACTACCTGACCCTAAAAAAGAAATTGAAGCTGTTTTACCACTCAGTGAAATCCTTCAGAGAGCTTTAGCAGATTTTTTCAGGAGAAATATCTTATCATTACCCAGCTGGAAAAACCTGGGAATTTCTGAAAAGGACACCTTTTGTAATTTCCACCATTGTCCGCTCCTCTCCCATTTCTGATGCTCCAGTGTATTATATTGATGGCTCCTCATCAGGAAGGGGTGGAATTACAGGTCCTTCGTTGACCACTACTGTACATACAAATTATAAATCTGCCCAACAAGTGGAACTCGCCACCCTGATACATTTACTATCCCATGTATCTGGCCCTTGTAATGTGGTGAGTGATTCTGCATATGTAGTTGGTTTATTTCCTGGAATTGTTACTGCTTCTTTAAATGCCCATAATCCTATAATTCAGGAGCTACTCCATAAACTACAAGATCTCCTCCGAAATAGGAACATTCCCTATATACATCTCCCACATCCGTTCTCACAGCCGACTCCCGGGCCAATGGTTCGGGAGAAACGAAGCGGCAGATCTCTTGGCAGCACCAGTATTTAAATCAGCTGAGGAAGAGCACCAGACTCTACATACAAATGCCCGCCGCCTTCATGTACACCATGGCATCCCATGGAGACAAGCTAGACAAATTGTCCGCAACTGTCCTGTCTGTGCTCCTTTACATTGTACATCTCATGTAGCAGGAGCAAATCCTCGAGGTTTACAGACAAACCAATTGTGGCAGATGGATATAACTCATACTAACCTATTTCCCAACAAACCTTTCCTTCATGTGGTCATCGATACATATTCCCGGTTCATATGGGCTGTTCCTATGACGTCTGAAAGAGCTAAATCTGTTTGTTCATTTTTACTCCAGTGCTTCTCCGTCATGGGTATTCCCCCATACCATAAAAACAGATAATGGTCCTGCTTACACCAGCAAAACCTTCAAATCCTTTTGCGAGGAATGGCAGATCAAACATATTACAGGAATTCCATATAATCCACAAGGACAAGGAATAGTTGAACGTGCCCACAGAACGCTTAAAACTCAGCTATTAAAGCAACGAAAAACAAGTATGCCTCCAATGGATTCTTTATCTTTAACATTATTCACCTTAAACTTCTTAAATATACCTCAAGGAGATCCCTATACCGCGGCTGAACGTCACTTTCAAGAAGATACGCAAACTCAAAAAACAGTCAATTCACCTATCTGGGTGAAAATTGATGATAAATGGATTGCAGGTCACCTCCTCATTCGGGGAAGAGGCTATGCTTTCATTTCTACAGACGATAACCCTGCCAAGAAACTCTGGGTTCCTCTGCGACTTGTTAAGACTAGAATTCTCCAAGAATCAGAAAACAACTAATTCTTTCAATATAAAGTCTTAAATTTTAAATTGCAAGTTGCTATTTAAACTTCCTGGATTGGTTCATTTTATAATGATCTTGTTTTGCAGTCTGTGATCATGGTTCATGTCTAATATCTTGCCTTACAGCCTAAATGTTTTCTTTCTTACAAAAAAAAAGGAGTGGAAAAATGGGTGGACTCTGAGTATAGTGTTCAATGTCAATATGTTTCAAGGACTAATGTTAAAGTTTCCTTTTTTTAATGTTTTGCTCACAGGTATTTGCAGAAAAAGAACTTGGCTGCTGCAGATTCCTTCTATGTTGCTCGAGGCTTTGGACTCTGAGCACAGTGCTCATCACAAAAATGTTTGCTAAATCAATGAAAAATTGTTTTTCTAATGATTCTGTTCACAGGATGAGATATTTGAATCCAGTAAACCTGTGCTACAGTGCTCAATACTCCGAGACTCCTAAAACAGTGCTTGCTAAAAATTTAATAATTTGCAAAACTAATTTTTCCCAATGCTCTATTCACAGGAAAAGACACTTTCTCACCATCATTTGCCGGCTTTCTATTCATGAAGCGCTTGACTCGTTACCATTTATCACCCTAAATGGGTCACATATACAGCTGTAAGATATTGATCGATCAAATATATGTGTGTGTGTGTGTGTGCATGTGGTGGCCACCATTATGTTTGTGATTAATGTTGTGTCTATTTTATGTCTCAACTACTACCTTCTCAATTTCTGACCACTACAAACCTCTATTACATTCATCAGCTCCACTGCTGATCCACTAGGTTTATCAATTTTAAAATCATCAATTCTCATACTTATTTCCCTGCTCCACCCATGTTGGAGCTTCTTTATATTCTTCTCTCCATCCCAGACTTGGATCCCTACAAAGCCTTAAAATCTCTACTTGTGATTAACCTCGAAAAGTGTTTTTGTCTCGCCTAAGCTACAGGTACAGTTACCGGTGCCAATGTTCCCTTGCTGAAGAAGCCCTGCAAGACGCCCACACCGATGTTCCGGACACCTGTTCCAGCACTCAAGACTCCAGTTCCAGAATTCGAGATACTTGTTCCAGTGCTCATGAAACCTGATCCAGTGTTCCTGATAATACATCGAGTCCCTGATGATTGCTCTCCCGAGACTCATTCCTGTCTTCACCAATGCTGCTGTTCCAGAATCAGTTCTTCAGTTCTTCAGACCTTGTTCCGGAGATGTGACTTCATGGGAAATTGACTCTCACTAATTTAGGACAATACAGGCTGTAGTCTGTTATGACCAAACAGCCAGAGACATTTTACTATGAACTTTACTCGGTTCAAAATTAATTCGGACATTGGGACAACATATGATATTACCTTGTAATTGGAATTGTTCCTTTTCTGTTTCTCTCCTCTGTATTTATTATTTAGAATACTTGTATTTTTATATTTTTGTAAACAAAAAAGGGGAGAGTTGTTGGAGGACATGTTTAGCTAATCTGGGAGTTTTGTTGTTTTGCTCACTCCCAGCTTAATCTTATTTAAGCCAATGTTCATTCTAATGAGATCTCTCTTCTATGTAAACACTGCTAGAGGGTGTGGCAGTTACAGAAGTCACCTTGATTGAATAACTTCTGACTTATACATCTACTAAGACTTCTATGTTTTCTAGATTGGGCACAGCTCCTCTTTATACCCACTGCACCCAACGTGGGACAGTTAGAATTTACCAGGAGACTACCACCCTGGCTACGCTGAGACTAAAGGAAGACTATAGGAAGGATCATACTAGTTTGCTCTAAGCAGGCGAGTATGACCCTTTCAGTACATGAGAACAAGATACTCAGAATCACCCTGGTGCAGATAATAATAAGAAGGACCTTGTGGGTACCATCTAGATTACATGAAGCTCATGAAGTTAAGATGTATTACTTTTATATCAGCCCCCTCTCTCTCCAGTGTTTTACATAAGAGATAATCTCGGGATTAGTCCTTGGTGTAACCTTTGTTTATACCTACAATAGGGTGTGGCACTACACTCTGTTTAGGGTTCTTTGTTGGCATGACAACCTCCCGATTGGATTACTTTGGTGTATATAAGGGGCTGACTTGAGGCCCCTTCACCTTTTACCTTTTACCTTTTGCCTTTTGGTTCCTCAGCCTTCAGCTTTTGGCTCCTGCGGCTTTTGGCCTTTTGCTCTTTGGCCTTTGCTCCTTCTTCTGGGTAGGACTCAGCTCGGGTGAGATCCTCTCTCTTTGGTGGGAGACTTAGGCTCTTTTGTATGGTCTAAGTTCGGACCAGAGCTAAAGTTTGCTCATTATATTGGAGTGCTGTGGAAGAGCTTTTGTACTATTAAAAGCCATTTTGGAACTGCACCGGACTTGTGAGTTTTCATCTGTTCTCCCGGCGTCCTCGGAGGTAGAAGACAACCTCTGTCCTGACACTGTCGGGGACCCGGCGGCGTTCCCGACAGCAGATGACTCCAGTGTAGCTGTCTCCCAGCTGGTTGCCACTATCCAGGGATTATTGGAACATCTACAATGGTTGGTGGCAGTCATTTAAGCCCTTATAAGTACAAATGAATGTGCCCATAGAATACACTGAGGTTCATTTTTCTGTCCAGAGTATCTATATGGTGAAAACTTAGTTCTCCAGCTAATTGCTTCCCCTGGCCCCCAGTATAAGATGCTTTGGGGGTCCATCCAGAATGTTCCATTCGTGTGTATCCATATAAAAGCAGCAAACATACTATTATAGTCTTGTCCCACCCCCATTTTTTGCAGGGTTATGGTGTGGGATCTTTCTCAAGATTTATTTATTAAGTTTATTCTTAATAAATGCTCTGGACATGCTTTTACCCCCTAGGAAAAAAATCTTCACACACTTTTTAGTCCATGGGCGAGGGTTTCCAGGTCAAGTGGCCCCCACTGGTCATTCTCCACCAACCAGGATTTGAGTTTGGCACAAGGGCCTGAGGACATGCTGCTGCTCAAGTCCTGCAGAGCTGTGGCATCCAGCTCACCCCAGGTGCTCAGGGCCTACTAGGGAAATACCGTCTCCCCCATGCTTGGGGAACGAAGTGATGCAGGGAATCCAGCAAAATCAAGAGCACACCAAGCAGGTGCTCTAGCTGCAGTACTACTACCCCGGTGTCCTGAATATTCTTTTCATTCTCTTTCTTTTGAGAGGGGAAAGAGTTGAGCCCTACCCTACAGTGTTCAGGGGCTACTCCCAGTTCTGTGCTCCAGGGTCACTTTTGGAAGGGCTTGAGGGTCAGGACCCATCAGTGCTGGAGGTAGAAGCTGGAGCTCCTCATACAAAGCATGAGCTCGGCCCTTTGAGCCATCTCATTGGTCCTTGTCTTGCGTTTTGGACTTAATGACTTATCTTTGGAGTTCATCTTCCGTCAGTTTAGACAGGACTGCTTCCTTCTCTTCTAAAGTCACAGACTGTTTATATATGTCACAGTTATATCATCTTCTGGTAACCATTTAAATAACTCCTGAGTATGCATCTTTCTTTAATGGAAGTGTAACCAATATCAGTTAAAAAGCAGAGATGGTGCCCCGTTCCATGACTATTGGTGATTGTACACACGTATAGTCATCACCCACAAGGGAACACTTAAGACTCGTATCTGCCCAGGAAGCCCCTTAACCCCTTTGCAGCCCACCTTCTCCACTTTCCAACTGCTCCGGCTTCTCTCATGGTGAATTATTTTAATCTATTCTCAAACTTCAAAGATTGGATTTCTGCAGAACTTACTCTCTTGTGACAAAAAAAATTTTTTTTTAAACTGGCTTCTTGTTTTTAAAATTTATGGCGGAGTGATAGCACAGTGGGTAGGGTGTTTATCTTGCACATGGCCAACTCAGGTTCGATCCCTGGTATCCCATATGGTTCCCTGTGCACTGCCAGGAGTAATTTCTGAGTGCAGAGCCAGGATTAACTGCTGAACATTGCGGATGTGACCCAAAAGCAAAAAAAAATAATAAATAAAATAAATAAGTAAATGAAATAAAATTTGTTGTGGCTGCTTGCAGGGTTATTCTTAATTTATATAACTAATCTAAGTATATTTTGCCTGTGCTCTACATCTTTTAGGGAGCTGTACATTTGAATGAATTCACTAGCTCATTTATCTGAATCCAGAGAAGACTTGAATAGCTAAACAAAAAATTAAAAGAGACTCAGGAATTCTCAGCAACTTTCACTTTCAAAAATTTCCAGGATTTTAAGTGATTCCAAGTTTGTTTTATGTCAGTTCTTTGATAGGTAATTAACAAGCTGTTGGGGATCCTTCTGAGTGTCCTGATTTCAATTCCCATTCACCTTTTGAAAATGTTACTTCCTTAATTTCTTAATAAATGGCCTGCAAGTTTTGTGTGCTGGCAATAATAGCCATGACAACGTTCAAGGTTACAGGCCGTGGAGGCACGCAGAAGGCACAGATGGTGGAGTGTTGCTCCATGCAGAATGAAGTGTTGGGTATCCCAAGACTGAAATGAGACTGACGGCACAGAAAACTGCTGCATCAAAGACCCAGGTCCATGTGCCCCTCACTTCGACTAGAACCTTCTTCCTTCCATTTCCCTTGCTCTAAGGCATACAATCCTGGTCTTGGCTCAGGCAGAGTCCACCAGAGGACAGATGGCAGAAGGTAAGAGAACACCCCTAGGTGCCTTTACTGAACAGTTAAACAATCTTCACAGTTACACAGAATGTTTTTGCTGCTGCTGCTATTAATAATTTTATCCCTTTAGGGTCAGGTTTCTCTAACTAACGTACACACAGAATTTACACACACAGAATTTACCCTGCTGCTGGTGGATTTCTTTAAAAAAAATTCTTCCTCCATTACTTTTGTTGTTGATGTTACTGTGGCTATGATAGGAGTCTGCACAGGCTGGGCTGCGGTGCTCAGCCTCCAGTGCTCACCACATTTTACCCTCCTCTCATGATGGAGCTGCCTACCTGCTCCCCCAGCTCATGCTCTAAGTAGAGAGGCCCACTGCTGATTGGGGAGCTCACGAGGGGTCCCTGCAGAGCTCACACAGTGCTCGACAGGGCCCCATTCTGGTTGTGGTGCTTGTGCACCGTTTTCACTGAGGTGTTTGCTGAGGGTGACAGCACTTTTCTGTGCTGCTCACACATAGCGGGTGTAGGGTCTCCGGATTGCAGGTGGCAGAACTGCCAGGTTCAGGCAGCCAAGGTGCTTGTGGGACTCTAGGGATTGGAACTTGTGACACTTCAGCCTCTGCGCTATTCCTCTGGACCTAACATCAACACTCCAAACTGGAGTTGGATTTTTTGTTTCCTTAAAAATAGAATTTTTAGGGGCGGAGCGATAGTCCAGCGGGTAGGGCGTTTGCCTTGCACGCGCGCGGCATATGCCGGCCGGGTTCGATTCCCGGCATCCCATATGGTCCCCGAGCACCGCCAGGAGTAATTCCTGAGTGCAGAGCCAGGAGTAACCCTGAGCATTGCCGGGTGTGACCCAAAAAAGAAAAAAAAATAGAATTTTTAAAAATACAGTGCTGGGGTTGAAAATCAGGGCCTCTTATAAACCAGCCTGTGCTCTAGTCCTGAATACATATCCAGTTTCAAGGTGGATCTCTGAAAGCTAACATTCTAGCATGTACTTGTTGATGGTGATTTTTGTTTTTGTGTACTGCACCCACAGTACACCCACAGTGTTTTTTGTGTACTGCACCCACAGTACACCCACAAGTGCTCAGGGGTTACTCTTGACTGCCCTCAGGAATCACTCCTTGCAGGGCTGGGGGACAATAAGGTGTTCCAGGTATCAAACCTGGGTCAGTCACATGCAAAGCAAACAACCTACCTTGTTGTACTATCTCTCTAGTCCCTTTATCTGTTTTTACCAACAGCAAAACATCAAACAGTTTCTATCCATTTAACTTACAGATAATATAGGGCCAGTTATAATATCTTGAAGTTTGGAAAGAAATTGAGCTCTCTGAGTTTGTACCATTTTTTTTTTTTTTTTTTTTTGCATCACACCCCCATGATGCTCAGGGGTTACACCTGGCTCTTCACTCAGGAGTTACTCCTGGTGGTGCTCGGGAGACCATATGGGATGCTGGAGATCGAACCCAGGTCAGCCACATGCAAGACAAACACCCTACCCACTGTGTTATCGTTCTGGCCAATTTGTACTACTTGAGAAGCTTGAGAGGCAGGTGATGGAACTGAAGCGTAACTGGCTTAAATAATAAATAAGGCCAGAATTGTCTTTCAGGACTGGAACTCTGAAACCAGACAGGCCTCAGAGTCAGGATCTTCTGAACCCCCATGAAATCTCAGGGACCCAGATTCTCTTCATGTGACCTTCACTCCTGATATATTATGGTGGCAATCTAGGCTACTTGTCCCCTTTTTGGGAAGCAGCTGAGTTGAGAGATGCCTACCCCAGCTCAGGGAATCAGACCACCTTAGAAGGTGGGTCTCACATCCCTTACTGAATCAATAACCATTCATAGGCAGACTTAGTATCAATTGTATCAAATAGAAATCGGATCCAAAATTGGGCTTCTGTTAGGAAGGAAAAATGGAAATGGATTAAAGATCAAAACAGCATTTATTACAGAGGTGGATGAACTATTAGGCGCTTGTAGTTTTATTTAGTTTGGTTCGTTGCTATTCATTGATCTTTTCTGTGTTCAGGTGCCTGAGAGGACTTTACAGAGTTCTAGAAAATACTCTGGACATGTTTTTTTTTTTTTTTTTTTTTTTTTTTTTGCCTTTTTTGGGTCACACCCGGCAATGCTCAGGGGCTACTCCTGGCTCTGCACTCAGGAATTACTCCTGGCAGTGCTCAGGGGACCATATGGGATGCCGAGGATCGAACCCAGGCCGGCAGAAGCCGGCTGCGTGCAAGAGCAACGCCCTACCCGCTGGGCTATCGCTCCAGCCCCTCTGGACATGTTTTTACCCCCTAGAAAAAAACTTCATACAAGCACTTTTATTTTAGCCCATGGGAGTGGGTTTCCAGTCTTGAATCCCACTTCAATTACTTTTATTTTATATAAGTGTGTAACTCTAGTTAGTTATCAACAAATTTTCTAAAGAAATCTTACGTTTTAAACAAATTCATAAAATATGAACTTTCATGTCAAGGAAAGCAATGTTAGAAAACAATGAATGGGAAAGATGGAGGAGGAGAGAAGGGAAAATGTCCCGTCAAATACTAAAATGTTTATACTCTACTAATGCTAAAGCATGAAAACCACTTTAAATGGTTTTCAGCCCACGTCAAATTGAGCTTTTCCAATGAGTCTATTTTATACCATAATTGAATTCTTTAAAAGCCTCAAATTCCCTTGAGATCTATATATAAAAAATATTCTATGTTTAGAAAAAAGAGCTTCAAGAAAACAAACCTAAGTGTTAACATTATCTCTGAATAGGGAATTTATAAATGATATTTTCTTAGTCTGTGTGGTATCTTCACATTTTCTAAAATGAATATTATATATTTCATTAAAAAAATAGAATGAAAAAATAGAATGAAACTTTAAAATATTCACTATTTTGTCCAGCTATGCAATGTAAGGACTAGATTTATAACTAGTGTAGAATACTTCATCTTTATTTCATTACTAAGAACTTATGTGTTCATAAGCCAGCATCAATCTCTGTGACCAAATATTCCGTCAAAATGCAATATCAAGTTGACTGGTTATATTGGAAACTATTGCTGTAGGTGGTTTATGACAATTAAAGTGATCTCACTAGATCACTCTTCCTGACTAATCTTATCTTTTCTCCAGTTAGAGATTCACGGGCAGCTTTTTGTGACAATGATACTACATTTGGTGAAAAGATGAAACTCAAAGCACTAAATTTCAAATAACCAAGCAGAGTTTGCTAACTAGTATCTACGAGACAAAATCTGAGACCTATTTGGTTTGGCATGCACAGAATAATTGAAATATGAATCCGTCCACAGATTAAATAAATTAGAAGACTATATACAATCTGAATTTTTTTTTTTTTTTGCTTTTAGGTCACACCAGGTGATGCTCAGGGGTTACTCCTGGCTCTGCACTCAGGAATCACTCCTGGCAGTGCTCGGGTGACCATATGGGATTCCGAGGATCGAACCTGGGTTGGCTGCACGCAAGGCAAAGGCCCTACCCGCTGGACTGTCGCTCTGGCCCCCAATTGAATTTTTCTGATTCTTTGAAAGTTCAGGAGGCTGGAATAACCTTTAGGAGAACATCAAGTGCATTGAGTAGTTTGTATTTCCCACTCCTGCTCCCCTTTTGATACTATTGCTCCCTGGTTTGCCATAATCTCTACCATACCCTACTGTACTATGATCACTCAGTTCTACTCATTTGCTTTACCCTGAAGACGCCTAAGGTAGATCATGTCTACCTTAAAGGACTGTCTTGATTTTTCAGCAACCATGTCTCTGACAAGTCATTCACTTTTCTTGTGCCTTAGTTTCTCACTGGAAAGAAGGATACTAGCCATGCCTACTACATAGCAGCTTAGTAAGAATTATGAGCCACTAGATCACTAGACATTCCGTTGTTCATAGATTTCCTCTAGCGGGCACCAGTAACATTTCCATTGGACCCTACCACGTGCCAGTGTAGCCCAATGGCATCTGCTTGCTTCAGGAATATAAAGAGCCTCAAACTGCTCATTCAGGGCCTTGACGAAGAAGTCTGACCATCTTGTAGGTGGGCAGCCACGCGATCTTTTGACACTCAGTGGGATCCAGTCGGTAACGGCTCTCATCCAGTGGTCGTCTCCAAATTGCATTACATGTTCAGCCCATCTGTTTTTCGATGCCTTAGCAAACAAGACAGGATCCCTGATTCTGGAAAGGCGATGGAGATCAGAACTCTGGATTCCTTCTCTCACTTGAGTGAGGCATGATATTCCAAGCATAGCTCTTCCGATTCCTCTTTGGGAGATCCGAATAGCATTCTCATCCTGCTTTCATAGGGTCCAGGTTTCTGAGGCATATGTTAATGCAGGGAGAATGGTGGAGTCAAAGAGATGTGCCCAGAGCCGGAGGTTTTTTGTCCTTTTAGCTATTTCTTCGATGCTTTTGAAGGCATTCCATACTGCTCTTTTCCTCCTGCACAGCTCAGGTTTTAGGTCATTCATCATGTTGACTTCTCGACCTAGGTACACATAACTGCCGCATTCAGAGATGTGTGTTCCATTGAGAGTGAATGGGGCAGATTATGAGCCAACACAGGTAAAAACTTAGAAAAGTGGTAATCAAAGAGAAAGAGTTTGAAAAATGTTAGGCATTACTAGTACTACCAGTCAGCCTTGGAAGACATTTGGTCTTCTGAAAACGGGTATAATCTGTCTATGGCCATAAAACCTAAACATGCCCGACCTCACTTGAAATTGGGAATTATATTCTGCAGAAGGTAACACCTAAGAGTCAATATTCTAAATATGTAAGGAACTAGCAACAAATGGACAAACCATTTAAAAATTAAAAATGACTTGTCGATCATTTTCTCCAAAGAAGATAATTATCCAACAAGGGAATGAAAATATTTCAATATGGTCAGTCATTATTAAAATATAATTTAAAACCACAATTATGTTACTTATACACCTACTGGAGCATTCATAACAATAAATTTAAAAGGAGAATAAAGGTTAGTAACAAAAATATAGGGAAGTTGGAATCTTTGTCTATTGCTAGTAGGGGTATGAAAACAGTTATATTGTTATTAGAAATGATTTGGTTTGTCCTCAGAAAATTGCCATATGAGCCAACTATTCTACTTCTTGGTATACAACAGAAAGAAATAAATAAACAGGAATCAGAGGGCGGGGTGCTGGAACACTATGTGACCGAAACCTCCAAACATGAACAACATTGTAATTGTATATCTCACGGTGGTATAATAAAATATTAATAAAAAATAAACAGGAATAAGAACTCAAATATAAATAAAAGTTCACACATATTCATAGCAACATTACTGATAAGTCAAAACTTAGATAACAAAACTTAAGGTCTGTCCATCAAGGAATGAAAATATGAACAAATAGTGATGTGCTAGACAATAGAATATTATTATTAAGCCATAAAAAGGAACGATACATACTACAATATAGATAACCCTTGAAATATTAAGCAATAGTACACAACACAAAAGCTTACATATTATATGATTTAACTTAAGTGAAATGTGTATAATTGGAAGAAGACTGAAAATAAGTCTATAAGGAAGAAAATAAGTGCTATAAGTCTGAAGGAAGGCAGAAGGGAGAATAACTGCTTGATGACTACAGAATTCTGTGTAATAATAATGAAAAGAAACTGGAATTAGTGGGTGATGGTTGCAGAAATTATGTGATCTATGTGCCACTGAATTGTTCATTTTAAGACATATAATTTTGTGTTATATGGATTTCACCTTCACTTTTGGGGGTTTCTTTAGTGGTCCATATTTCTCAGAGTTCTTGAGGTATTCCTGCTCAAGAATTTGTTCAAGGTTTGTTCCTAGTGGTGCTTAGAAACCATGTGATATTAGGGAAAGAACCTGGACTTCCTGCAAGCAAAGCATGGACTCCTGTACTTTGGGCTACCCTCCTACACCTTACCTTCAGTTTCTAAAAAGCCGTTTCTAATTCTGGAATTCTATGGATTTGACAAAAAAGCAATAGGGACACATAAGGGTTGTGAGGCGAAGAATGGGGATTATTCTATAAAATAAGCAGCACAGTTCAAAACAAACAAAAAAAAAAAGAAGAAAAAGAAGCCAGAGGGCCTCTGGCCTAGATCATAACCTTTGAGCTGTGGGAACTCTGTTTGAGCCAATGTTCTCATGCTTCTATTCACGTTGGAACTCTGGCTAATCTTTGTAGGCAGTAAATGAAGGAAGACACAGAGCCTTGATGTCTATAAAAGTCTCTGAGTGATCTGCGAATCACATGCAGTGGAGAAACTTAAAAATAACCTGTCATCTTTCATGCTTGTCTTCCTGGATAGCCGTGGAAAACAATGTGTTGTATTCAAGGCATCAAAGAAGCTCATCCGAAGTGAACAAATGACCGTAGGTTCATTCATTTTTAAGGTTCTTCATGATGTTAGCAGAGTTAGCATTTATTGTTTGTGGCAATCCCTTAGGGCAGATGCCATAGTCTTGACACTGTAGCACGCTTGTTACTTCTTTCTTGTGCCCTCAATTTTGAGACGATGTAAATGGAGGTTTGGGAGCTATTTATAGAGTCCTTTCATTGGCCAGAAACTTAAACTAGCATAACTATAAAAAAATCGTAATACCTCAAGACATTCATAAGGGAAAAGGAGAAATGGGGCAGGAAGACCCCAATTGATCCATCCCACAGGAAGGCAGGGCAATGAAAGCTTGGGAACCCCAAGTCCTACAGAAGGCAAAAAGAACATGAGAGTTGACAAGAATATGACCCAGGGGCAGAGCTCATAGCCGGCATGTGTGAGACCCTGGGTTCAACAGGCATCCCCATAAAACAAACAAGAAGCAGAAACAGTAAAGGCATCATCAGAACCAGGATCTGTTCATTGATCAACAGACAAAGTGGATTGTCAGAGTTGCCCGGGAAATCTAACAGTGGGATGTTATAAGACTTGGTAGCTTTACCTCTGGAACTCAACTAAAGGAAATGATCCTGTGTAGATAAATTATGGCTTTTGAGACAGGGAATATCAGCATTAAGAGGAATAATTAAATCAAGTAGAGCCCACACTGCTGGTCAAGGAACCATTAGAATGGTATGATTGTGAGTTCGTAAAAGGGTGAGTTTCTTTAGGGGTCACCATAGCATGCACAGGTCCTGGGGCCACTTTGCTTGCCAGTTAGATTCTAGGCCAGATAGTGTATGGGGATTTCTAGACTGGCAGTGCTGGGAGCCCCTGGGCCCACACCTAATGGAGTTAGGGCTGGGGGTAGGGGAGCGGCATGAGGCATATATAGGAGATCAGATTTGGGCTTTTGATATGCAAGTCATGCATGCACTGCATCCCTTTGAGCTATCATCCCAGTCTAAAAGTATTTTAGGAATTTTGATAACTGTGCAAAATGTTTTACTTTTTTAAAAAAGTAAAATGTATTGACAGTGAAAACAGCATAAACAATAACAAGATAAAATAATATGTAATCCCACATCTAGTGATAACCACAATAACTACATTTAAAAGAGGATCTAATTCATATATATTTACATTAATATTTATAAAACTAGGTTCAGGATCCAAGAGATATAGCTCAATGGGCTGGGTGTATGCTTTCTCATGCTAGAGGCCCTGGTTTGATTCGCTGGCATTACTTGATGCCCTGAGCAATACCAAGAGTGACTCCCAAGCACAGAGCTTGGAGGAAACCCCTGAGCATCTCTGAGTGTGGTTCCCAAAACAAAACAAACACTTCCCATACTATATCACATTTTATTATACACTGTGTAATTGAAGCAGTTGCATGTAAAACAAGGCTGCCAGCAAGGATTATTAAAATAGATCAAAGAAAGTTACAAAATCATATTCAAATGTGTGTGGTCATATTAAGTACATGAAGCAAAGTAGAAGCATAGAAAAATACAGCATAATGAAGTATACCATGGGACTATCTTGGCTGGCTGAGAAAAGTTGGTCCATTCTTTTTCTGTAGTTCTGATATATGTGTTTCCAGAGAATTGGAAATTCTCAGTGCTTGTAGATGGGATATGGTACGTACATTGGGAAAAGAATTGGGGAAAGGATGGATGGTGGCTGTCATCCCAAGATTTTCCATTTGGAAGCCACCCTGTGGCATAAAGCTGCCCATTATTCCAGGAGCTTCCTTGCTCTCAAAGGCTCAACTGGGTCCTAATAGGGGGTCAGCACAGGTAGAAGTTCTGAGAATTTGCCTTGTCAACCTGGGCCATGATGTTGTAAGTCAAGTTCCCTAATGTTCCTAAGACCTTTCTTAGTAAAGCTTCGTCTTAAAGTACTAGTTACACTCCTACCTGCTGGGTTCCTACCTCTGCGGGCTCAGCCCACATGCATACATGCACACAGCACTTACACAAGCATGCGGTTTTCTTTCCATGACAACACCAAAGATCTGGATTTGCTTTTATTTAGGAAGCGACTGATTTCTTTAAAAATTATGTTACTTTTTATAAAAGAAAAAAACAGTAAACTTTGTGGGCTGGGTAAATAAACCTGGTGGGAGATAGTATTTAGAGTTACACTCAAGTTTTCATGAATCTTATTGAGGGTTTACACTTTCCAGAAGAGAAAAACCAACCATCCCTCTCCAAGTTTTGTGCTAGCCCTGGATCCCCAACTGGGTTAAAAGTGTGTTATCAAGATCAAGGTCATTTGGTGCATTGGGGCAAGTGGACTACTCAGGCATTTTATTTTAGCAAATTTTCATCTCATTTCCTGACCAGTCAATAGAGAGAACAGCTAGGCCCCATGTGTTATTTGAGGGGGAAGAATTAGTCCTTTTCCTTGCAACCAGAATGAGGGTGTCTGAGGATTATTGTTATTCTGCTCCTTGACCTTCTGTCCTTCAGTCTAAATAATCCCAGTTCTTTCAATCTTTTTTGGTAAGCATTATTGTTTCCAACCCTTTAATATCCTCACAATTCTTCTAGGAACCTCTCCCCGTCCTCCTCTTCTCTCTTTAATTACAGGGCTCAAACACAATATTCTAGGAAGCGCTTGAGCAGTGCTCAGTAAAATGGAAAAGCTTATCTCAAGATTCCTACATGCTGGGGTTTATGCAGTCTTCCAGGGTCACGCGACTCTGTCTTTAAAAGAAACTGCTTACAAATGCCTTGTGAACAGTTTATTATCTGCTGGGAGCAGAAGCCCATGGAGGTAGGCACGGGCAGGGGGCCCTCAGGGGTGTCATTGAACGACATATGCCTCTTGCACAGAATAGACTGTCAACAGTCTTAAAGAATAGAATCTACCATCCTCCTGGACTTGCGTCAATCGTTCTCATGTTCACTTGGGCTTTTAATTCAAGGATATGCTTTTTAAAAATAAAATGAAATAAAATAAAATTCCTTTATATGTTTTCATTCCTTTAATTGCAGAATGAAGAACTTTGTTCATTGTGGAGAGAATCTCAACAGTAGCCAGTGAAAGGACTCTGTCATCTATCTCTCCCAAACCTAGCTACCTACCTACCTGTGTATTGATCCTCTGCTTCACGACATGTTTTTCATCTTGTCTCTGAGCACATTAGACTGTGCTTATTAGTCCTCTAAGTTTAGTATATCTAGAAGAATGAGGGCAGAAAGACTAACAAGAACTGTATTTCATCTGAGTCTCTCCCTTCCTCTCTCCCTCTCTTTTTCTCTCTCCATGTCTTTCTTTCCTTTATTCTACTTGCTCAACAGAAGCCTTCTTGGGAGTGGGTAATGAAGAAGTAGACTAGACACAGCACTGGAAGGTCTTGGGCTCTTTGGTGGTGGTGGTGCATTGTTTTGTACATCAATACCATAACACTAGTCACCATCTGCTTAAACTAGAGTTTTAATATGCGTTAGGGAGGGGGATCCTGAGGCAACAGAGGAAGCAGACACTGGTGGAGGACAAGGTGATGGAACCATATAGACTTAATATTCTGCCATGAATTATTTTGTGAACCATGCCAGATAAAGCTTCTAATTATGCATTTTAAAATAAAATAATTTTGAATAAAAATCTACTCAGTTTCTGGTGTGCATTTTCCAAGTTCTCAGAAAGCTCTGGAATTAAAATAATCACACAGACACAGACAGACAAATAGACACACACACACAAACCCACACACACAGACACACACACACAGCCTTTATCTCCAAAGGCGTCATCATTTGGATGAGGAGCCAGGCATGAAAAGGAAGTGGAACCCAGTGTTCAGACATTGTTCTGGGTAGCATGTGCCCACGGAAGAGTGATGCCTCCATCTGGGAGTGCAGCAGATGCCTGGCAGGCTTCTCGGGGAGCTGATCATTCATCCACTTTCTTCCCGTGCCACCCTGCTGTCTCAGGCCCCCAGAGACACACAGAGGGGGCTGAATATCTATTTTTCTTCCAGAGCAGTTGTGTTTCTGCTTTTCCACCCTGTTCTGGGCAATATTACTCTCAATAGACAAGAGCAGAAATCCCTGAGTCTGTGAAGAACGTGTGCGTGTGTGTGTCTGTGTGGTGTCCGTGTGTGTGTGTCTCTGTGGTGTGCATGCTGTGTGGCAAAGTAGCAGACTTCTCTCTCCTTGTGACACGGGGAATCCAGGCCATTGGAAATCAGTATCTCTTTTCCATCCTGCTGTACATGAATGAGAATCCAGAAAACATGTCTTGTTTGTTCACTTTCGCAGTAACATCATTTCGATGGATAAGCAAAGTGGTTCCTCTTTATTTCTTTGCTTTTCCTCTCCCCTGTGTCTGTCAGCAGATGTATAGGTCTCACTGCTCTTCTCGAGTGTTCAGTACCCATGGACCAGAGTGCCTTTACATTTAAATTCTGACAGTCAGTGGCGAGAAGGCACAGACCCCCCAGTTAGGGTCTCAGTTCCAGGAGACTGGCTCCCCTATTGCAGATGCCAATGGAATGTCTGTCCTATCACTCATGCTTCTGGCTCTCTGAGTATGTAGCTGTCTAAGGTTCCATGGCTCCCATGTGGGCTTGAAAGTCCAATGATGCCAGAATGGAGCATAGAACTCAGATCACAGAATGGCTCGGGAATAAAGCAGTTTATTTACTGGTTGGTGGTTTATTAGAAAGGATGCAGCTCCAGAAGTGCTGAAAGAGACACATAGACAAGGTGCAGGGAAGGGGTGGAGTTTTGTTTTGTTTTTTTAATTTTTTATTATACTATCGTGAGATATATAATTTAATTACTATCGTGAGATATATAATTAATTACTATCATGAGATATATAATTACAAAGATGTTTGTGTTTGGGTTTCGGTCATACAGTGTTCCAGCACCCATTCTTCCACCATTGCCCATTTCCCACCACCAATGTCCCCTGATTCCCTCCCCACCCCAGCCTGTCTCTATGGCAGGCACTTTGCCCTCTTCTCTCTTTCTCTCTCCTCTCTCTCTCTCTCTCCCTTCTTTTACACATTGTGACTTTCAACATGTACATTTAGAGGTTATCATATGTATTCCTTTGCCTACATTCAATGCTCAGTTCTAGGCTGGTATTATCATTTCCAACAATTATTAGTACACTGTTCCTTTCTCTGTCTCACCTAGCCTCTGACTCCCACACACTTGCAGTAGATTCCATCCACTGACAAGACCTCCTGATCCATGTTTTGAGGCTGGAGTTTTATAAATACCCTCTCCTGGAGTTATCCCTACCCTTGCACCAGGGTAGGGATTCCCCAGCACTTCCACGTGTTCACAGTTCTCTGAACTCCCGCTATTTAGGGATTGTAAATGGTTTCATTATGTAAGCATCATTGGTCATTGATGATTGAACTCAGTCTTTTTGTCCATCCCCCCTCTTGAAGGTGGGTCTAAGAGTTCCAATCTTTTAATGATGTGGTTGGTTCCCACGGCAACCAATCCCCCAGTCCCAGCCCAGAGTTTCCAGGAACTTCGAGCCACCTGTCTTCTCTTTAGCCTACAGATGTTCATCACTTCTGTGATGATCACTTAGGAGAGACCATGGGTCTTTAGAAGCTGCATCTTGACGTTGGACTGCCTGGAATCTGGATAATAAGGAATAAATATCTGTTGATTATCAACTACCAGGTCTCAGGAACTTTTATTTGTTTGCCCTTTTTTATTTGCTTTTGGAGGTACTCAGGGCTTACTCTGTGCTCAGGGATCACTCCTGGACCATATGAGGTGTTAGGGATCAATTCAAGGTCAAATGCATGCAAAGCAAAAACCCTATTCCAGCCCTGGAATTTTTATTATAACAGCCTGAGCAGACCTTATGAAAATGTCTTAGAGGGTTGAGAACTAGACTAGTCTATAGTACTTTGCTTCTTTTGTGATGTTATTCTTTCTGCTAGTCACCTCAAAGGATCACTGTGGAACTCTACTGCCAACTTCCAAGTCTTTGCCCCCTTTTACATTTCCAATCTAGCTTTCATTTTTTATTTCAGTGTCTCACCTTCTCTACTTGTTTTTGGGACACACCATTGATATCAGCGCTTACTCTTGGCTCTATGCTCAGGGATCACTCTTGAAGGTGCTCAGAGGACCTTAAGGGATTTTGGGATTGAATCCAT
Organism: Cryptotis parvus; assembly: GCA_021461705.1. NCBI lineage: Eukaryota > Metazoa > Chordata > Mammalia > Eulipotyphla > Soricidae > Cryptotis > Cryptotis parvus. Next base: position 67,894 of record JAJIBD010004408.1, read on the forward strand.
GGATAGGTCAAGTGCAAGGCAAGTGCCCAAACTGTACTATCTCTCAGACCTCTTTCTTATCCTTCCTAGAGGGTATAGTGCTCTCCCTTTGCCCTCCTAGATTCCAATGGTCACTCTTGGCCAAGCCTCCACTCTGCTGCCAGATAAACAATGAACCCAAATGCTGTAATAAAAAAAGGGATTCAATGGCTTGGGAGATAACTAAAGGCCAGAGAAGTTGTTAAAATATATTGTTTTATTATCTCACCTCCCTGAATTCACATTGTATGTGTCCTGGTCTGATAATTAAAGGCATGTGGGCACTATACACGGGTTGTCATACCTGGCACCTTTGTTTGAGTTAGAGACTGCTCCTTCCAATGCAAATCACAAGTCTTCTTCCCTGACTGCGCCTTGATCAGAGCTAAATTGGTTCTCGGGCCCACTCAACCCTGAAGCCAGGACCACCCTTATTTGGATCTTTGGCTAACTTTTTGATGAATTGTACCATTGGGGATTGGGTCAAGGGATGGAAGTGATTATCTAAGGTCTGAGGTCCACAAAATTTATGTTCATGAGCCCCTTTTTAGTCATGCTCCAGACATCCTAGAAATTGCATTTCTAGTTTGGAGACATGAATGGAGGAAAGATCTGGGGCTATATTTCTACAGATACAAGGTTGTCCAGTAAAGACACACTCTCCTATATGGGCATGCTTAAAGGGAAAAGGCTCCTGCCCAAAAAACATATCTCTTAAAGATCTCCATGATGGTATTTTTTAATATTTTAGAAAGTAGAGAACTTTATTGGGAAGTAGAAGAGAAAGGGAAAGAAACTCCCCAAGTGGGGGAGAAACTTAGTATGTTTATATACATACTGGTTTAGATTTTGAATATGAGGGTCAAGTTGACGGATTCAAAACCCAATTCCATCACTTAGTTCTTCTAAAGTGTGGGCAAGTTTCTGATTGAGCTCAAGCCTTACTCTCTTGATTTGCCAAATGCATTGAAAATAATAGTTCTTCAAAAGATTATCATGCAAATGAAAATAGACCATTTCAATAGATTTCTTAGCACTAAATGCTGCAGAATTAACTATCCAAAAGACAATAGCTGCTCTAGTGACTGTTATTATTTTATTTTTTATTTTTTTTTTGCTTTTTTGGGTCACACCGGCAATGCTCAGGGGTTACTCCTGGCTCTGCACTCAGGAATTACTCCTGGCGGTGCTTGGGGGACTATATGAGATCGCCGGGATCGAACCCTGGCCGCATAGGCCGGCCATGTGCAAGGCAAACACCCTACCTGCTAGGCTATCGCTCTCACCCGTGACTGTTATTATTAACCCAGATAGTTATTTCCTCTTGAAATCACTTTTTTGGATCAAACAGCAAAGTGCATTCTGCAGCAGTCTGTAGAAAACTTGTCAAAGTCATGGACTTGTGAGCTGAACTGGCTTCAAATCCCATTCTGACTTGTTAGCTGCATGAGCGTGGGCAAATCATTAAATCTTTAATACTTTCTCTCTACATTAGTAAGATATACACAGTGGTAATACCTATTTATCAAAATAAATTCTTGTAGAGTAAATAAATTAATATTTGTATGGGTTTTAAATAATACCTGACAATAACAAGCACTACACCCTTCTTATTAAGTTTATGACTTCTATATCAACCAGTATATAAAAGTAAACTGCAAATAAACTGTCATATATGTGATCCAGCATTGACAGAAATGTGATTAGGTTGTACATGACTATAGTAAATTGTTACTGCAGTTCTTCTAATAGGCTATAGTCTTTAAGAGGCAGGGCTAGTTATTATCCATATTGAATCTCCCAGACAGTAGCGTGGTTGGGTCACCCAGGTTTACTGATGTTTGCTGACTGACTGATTGGATGGATGGATGGATGGATGGATGGATGGATGGATGGATGGATGGATGGATGGATGGATGAATGGATGGATAGATCACTGAATTGATGGTTAAATAAATTGATGGATAAATGGATTGAAGGGCCAATAGGTGGATAGGTCAATGGTGGGTGGATGAATAAGTAGATGGATGGGTAGTGGATAGGTCAATGGTGATAGGATGGGTGGATAGATGGATTGATGAATAGATGGTAGGCGGATACATATATGGATGGGCGAGTAGATGGATAGGTAGACAGTTGATGGATGAATAAGTAGATGGGTGAGTAAACGGGTGGATACCTAGGACAGAGTGAAGCAATCTGTATATCACCTGCCCCAGGTGGGTTCTCTTTCTTTATGCCACACCTTGCAGTAGAGGAATTAGCTAAAGCCATTGGACTCTTTTTGCTTCTGAGTCACACCTGAGGCTAACAACAAACTGAGACTGTCTGGCTACCAACCGCTGCTGTTAAATGAACAAAGAAATCTGTGGTTTGGGGGCTGCCCGTCTGGCACCTTGCAGGAAAGTGAAACCAAGTGTGCAACACACCTGTTCTCTGTGGCCTTTTAACTGGCAGGGATTTAATTACCAAAGACTAAGAAAGGTGGGAGGTCCGGACTTTGAAAAAGCCAGGGATTAATTGTGTTTTAATGAGTGGCTATGCAGGGGTGAGGGGGCAGCTGACAGGGGAAGGGAGCAGGGGGCAGTCGCGTATTCTGTCTTCTTGGCCTCCTCATTTCCTCATGCCCACATGCCTTGTTGGAAGCCAGATGGCCGGACTGAGATGAAAACAAATTCACTTGGGGAAGAGAAACCTTAGAGCATGAATCTAGTGAGCGATGACCCTGGAATGTATTTTTTGGACTCTGGATCTGTCCTTTGTGGTTCACGTTTCAAAAAAATGAGTTTTTAATCTTTGGCCAAAGTGTTGAAGGCCTTTCAGTCTTTGAGGGTTTCAGTTTCTCTCTCTCCTGCTCTTCATCCAAATTCTTCTCTGACCTCCAGTTCCCAAGATGCATTTGGGTCTCACTGTTGCAAAATGTGCTCTTCCTTTCTACTGCTTTCATCAAAACTTCCCATTTTGAAATGTCTGCTTAAATGCCAACCCCACTCAAGCCATTTTCAGACTTGTATAGTCCTATGAATGTGGTTGGTTTGTTCATATGCTTTTGAGGGGAGCAAAGTTAGATGAGAACCAAGGCCTCATACATGCAAGCATACGCTATACCATTAAACCTTACCCTTAGTCTTGTGTTTCTTCTACTTCCTTTTATGACAAAATCTTAGAGTAAAATGTTTTGTTGTACGTTTGGGGAAGTGGGATTGGACCACATGCAGTAATTCTAAGGGGTTATTCCTAGCTGCTGCTACTGCTCAGGGATTAAATGGGATGCCCTAGACAGAACCCAGGTCAGTCACATGCAAGGCAAGTGTACCCACAGTACTATCTCGTCAGCCTCTTTGTTGAACATTATTGATATACAATTTTATTTATTAAATCAATGATATTTCATTAGATTTTTTTAGTGCCAGGGATTAAAACCAGGTCTACACATGTGCTCCCCAATAGAGTCACATCACTGACCAAATGAGTCGTACTTTTTAAAGTACTTTAATTTGAAATTAACTATTTTTTTTCATCAATCCTTCTTTATGCTTAGAAATTCTGGTAAAATAAAAATTATCTACTGTATACATTATTTTCAACCTATAATAAAATCTTATGAACGTTAAATTTAGCTATGGTGAAAACAAAACATACTTATTAATTTTTGGTTTTACAGGTGCTTGCTATTTTATTCCTACATGTTGAGGAGCTAATGAATTTTTTTCATTACAGAGTCTCCGCTTCCATTACAATGGCTCATGGAAAAGTGGGTAGTCCTAGACTGGAGCCTGTAACTTCTAATGAGGACAGAGTCTTGCCACCAAAAAATGTAGCCTCTTTCTCTTGTGACTATTAGCTACTTGGAACATCCTGGAAAGAACTAATTTTTATTCTGTCATTAATTCAATATCCAACTATCTGCTAGAAACAGAAATACACAGGACAGGTAATAATCATCTGTAAAGATGTCATCATGGTAAACTTCTATACGCAATGGGAATATGGAAATCAAACATGTTCAATTATAAGAAGATATGTGCAAATTCTTAGCAATTGTATAGGGTTTTTTTTGTTTTATTTTATTTATTAATTATTTTTCAGGGGGAACACACTGCAATGCAGTGTGAAGTACCCCACAAAAATGATGAATGAATGAATGAATAAATGAACGAATGAATAAATAAATGAATAAATAAATGAATAATCTAAATTTGAGTTTGTGATTGTACTGGGTAGCTGACAGACAGGGGCTCTTCTCAAAGCCCACAATAACTATTGTGGCGTCATATATATATATATATATATATATATGTATGTATATATATATGTATGTATGTATGTATTGCTTTCTTGATTTATATACATTTATTTAGTTGTCTACTACTACTTCTCCATTTTGGAGTTACATCCGATGGTGCTCAGGGGCTACTCAAGACTTGGTGTTCAGGTCTCTCCAAATGGTTTGGGAAACCCTATTAGTGCCACCAGATGCCCAAACACTGAACAAGGCAGGGAGGATGGAACATGGGTCTCAATATGCAAAGCAAGTGCTCCAGTCCTTATAGCCATCTCCCCAGGCCTCATGATCTTTATTTATATTTAGTATTTATTTATTTTTGCTTTTGTGTCACACCCGGTGATGCTCAGGGGTTACTCCTGGCTCTTTGCTCAGGAATTACTCCTGGCACTGATCGGAGGACCACATGGGATGCCGGGGATGGAACCCAGGTTGGCCGTGTGCAAAGCAAATGCCCTACCCACTGAGCTATCACTCCAGCCCAAATTTAGATTATTTAGGGAGGAAAACAGATTAATGCAAAGAAAGGGTTCCACAAGTAGACGCACAGGCCTTTGGAGGAGCCCATTTCTTTAGCTCAGCTAGATAACCCTTCTCCTTACCAAGTGATTTTGTCTGTTAAGCCCATGGCATCTCTAGTTCCATCCACAGAATAAGACCCTAATCAGTGTCGTCTCAGTCAAGAAGCTTGTAATGAGATCATGTAACAGACATTATTGAATCCCCACTGAAGCCCTCTGAAGTAGGGGCTATTCCTGTTGTTATTTCACAGACGAGGACGCAAAGGCTAAGAGAGATTTAATAACATGCTCAGGAGGCACATCCAATAAGTCACAGGTAAGTTCTTAACTCCAACCTTGCTAGTTCTAAAGTTCTGAATATCACTTTGAACACCATTTATTTGAATTGTTTCTCTTCATTTTCTCAGAGACTTATTTTTTCACCAGATCCATTCACATGCAGAAGACGAAGTTGCTAAGATGACTAGGAATAAACTAAAAGGAACCATAGGTTCTGGTACACACTGCTGTTTCTCTATGTTGGCTAAGTTAATTAAATCCTTAAAATCATGAACCAAGGGCATTTGACCCATTCAGGCAAAAAAACAGCTTTCACAGTCAACAGCTGAACCCCACTTCCTCTTTGCTTTTAGAATGGTCTGTTTTTATCTAATAAATCTCAAGAAATATCTGACTTTTCTGATTCTTTTCTCTGTGTTGGGTATTTGAAAATTAATAGTGTAATGTGCAGCCTTTCAGCTATGAATGGTTTTACACTGGCCTTACTCCCAGCTTTTATTTACTAACTTTATTAACTCTCTAAACTATTAGCTTTGTCTATTGTTTATCTGAGAAGCTTCTTTTTGTCTTCCTTCCTTCCTTCCTTCCTTCCTTCCTTCCTTCCTTCCTTCCTTTCCTTCCTTCCTTCCTTCCTTCCTTCCTTCCTTCCTTCCTTCCTTCCTTCTCTCTCTCTCTCTCTCTCTCTCTCTCTCTCTCTCTTTCTTTCTTTTTCTTCTCTCTTTTTCTTTCTTTCTTTCTTTCTTTCTTTCTTTCTTTCTTTCTTTCTTTCTTTCTTTCTTTCTTTCTTTCTTTCTTTCTTTCTTTCTTTCTTTCTTTCTTTCTTTCTTTCCTTCTTCCTTCCCTTCCTTCCTTCCTTCCTTCCTTCCTTCCTTCCTTCCTTCCTTCCTTCCTTCCTTTCCTTCCTTCCTTCCTTCCTTCCTTCCTTCCTTCCTTCCTTCCTTCCTTCCTTCCTTCCTTCTCTCTCTCTCTTTCTCTCTCTCTTTTCTCTCTTTCTTCTTCTTTTTTCTTTTTTCTTTTTTTGCTTTTTTGGGTCACACCCGGCGATGCTCAGGGTTTACTCCTGGCTCTGCACTCAGGAATCACTCCCAGCGGTGCTCGGGGGGACCATATGGGATGCCGGGATCGAACCCAGGCCGGCCGCATGGCAAGGCAAACGCCCTACCCGCTGGGCCATCGCTCCGCCCCTCTTTCTTTCTTTCTTTCTTTCTTTCTTCTTCTTTCTTTCTTTCTTTCTTTCTTTCTTTCTTTTTCTTTCTTTCTTTTCTTTCTTTCTTTCTTTCTTTCTTTCTTTCTTTCTTTCTTTTTCTTTCTTCTTTCTTTCTTTCTTTCTTTCTTTCTTTCTTTCTTTCTTTCTTTCTTTCTTTCTTTCTTTCTTTCTTTCTTTCTTTCTTTCTTTCTTTCTTTCTTTCTTTCTCTTTCTTTCTTTCTTCTTTCTTTCTTTTCTTTCTTTCTTTCTTTCTTTCTTTCTTTTCTTTCTTTCTTTCTTTTTTTCCTTCCTTCCTTTTCTTTCTTTCCTTTCTTTATTCCCTTTCCTCCTTCCTTCTTTCCATCCCTCCCTCCTTTTTTTTTTTTTTGTTTTGGGACCACATCTAGCAGTCTAGGGGTTACTCCCAGCTTAGAGCTCTTAGATACCATGTGATACTGAAGATAGAACCTGGGCTTCCCACATGAAAAATATGTGCACTAGCCCTTTGGGCTATCTTACCAATCCTGAAAGTTATTTCTTTTTTAATTTCTCTCTTTATCAGATCTTTTAAGTGGTGCTCAGAAGATCCAGGAGTCCTACCAGTAACTGTTGACCAACCAGACCTGTAGTTCAGAGCAAGGGCCACATTACTAGGGCCACCCTGGGCACCTGATGGTCCCTCAGGGCTTCTGGGGCCTAGGGGATCTCCTAGTGCTGGAAACTGAATCCAGGGTTCCCCCATAACAGTTGCACTCTATCCTGAATCATTTCTGTCTTTTAAAATTGAACATTAAGGTTGAAGGAATATGAAGGGTTGTTTTATTTTTCAAGATTGAGCTATTAAGACATCTACAGTAACCTAATCACATGAATAAACATATTCACTTATTAACTCTTCCTTCTAAACGAAAGTTTCCTGTTCTAAATTCATTGATTACAAAGAAATTTGGGTGCATTGCTGTTAGACCTAAATGCCATCCCTCTCTGGAAACCCCTTGGATTTTTGTTTGTCATTTATTTTCAGTGAATTAGAGAGAATTTGGAGTGCTTGAAGAGGAACTGGCCTAACTCCTTCATTTCAATTATTTTTGTGTCTTTTTATACGCTGAATTCTTTCAAGAAAGTAGAAAAGTACTGCCTTTAATTATGTCATTAACCAAATGACTAGCTCTAGTCCATCGTCTGACTGTTTACAATCATTTCCTGGGTTGGCTAATCCACCAACACAGGAGCACAAAGTCCAAAATAACCACCATCATTTGGTTCCTCCCAATATCAAAGTCAATAGTTTATTACCTCCACAAATCAGAATGAGGTATCCCCTGTGCGTGCACACAGCCTCACAGCTCATCAATGTGGAGTTGCTTTCAACCTCCTTCATGTAGAGCACAATCTGTGTGACAGCAAAGCAACCCTCACTCCTTCCCCTACCAGGGGATGAGCCCTTGATGTCCACCCCAATGCCTTCAGTACCTCCTACACTCTAATTATATACCCAGTCAAGCATCCATTCACCCCATTCCTATAAGCAGAACCCTGCAGTCCTTCCACTATTCATTCATCAGCACCCACTCTGTCAACCTGTCCACCTCCCTGGATCACCTTCCTCTGTTTCCTCTTCTTGTCTATCAACTCTGGGACCTCCCTTCCCTTCTTAGTATGTCCTGCCCCACTTGGAGGCTAGAGGCCAGCCATCCTGGACACTGATCACACTCATCTTCAAGACCCAGTCTGACAATGGGTCACAGGGAGGTGGGCTCAATTTTGCTAACAAAAAGGTAAAGGAGATCTGAGCAGGATGGTAGACACAAATGAGGGTGGCCCCTTCCTGACTCCATTCTGATCTTGAACAGAGATGCCCTTAGATTGCTGGATTGTTTATAGGTGGTACCCAAATTACAGAAGAGATGCATTCTTTCTCAAAAGACAAAAGGTGGCAGTTTTAAAATTGTAAACTTGTTATTTGACCCTTGATCCAATAATTTATAGCCTCAACTCCTACTTATCTTCAAGTATGTCTTCTTACAGGTTCTTTTCTCAAGTCGCCTTCTCTTTATTCCCTGCTGGGAGACTCTGGTTGGGAGCCTTCCGCTGTGCACTACCCTATAAATTCTGTGAGTTCTGGGATGAGGACTTGCTTGTCTTTAACCCTCAGTGCCTAATACAGAATCTAGTAGAAACTCAGAAAATGTGCAATAAACAAATAAAAGGTATTTATTTGTAGGGGGAAATTATTGACATCAGTACCAAGCTGCAGTGTCCCCCATTGTTGGAAATCTGCATTCTTTTGGAAAGCATGAAGGAAAAGGAAAGCATGGTTGATTTCAAGTAAAAAGTCTATAAACTGGGCAACAATATTCATATATTTAGTTCATTCATATATTCATTTATTGTGTGCATTTACTGAGCACATTTATGTGGATACTGGGGATTCTACAGTGAGAAAAATATGAGTCCTTACCCCACTTCTCGCCCCAACTTATCATCTGATGGGCTGACTTAGGACAGGAAAGAAAATCAGACAACACATGCCTTATTGGTGACTTATCCTGCAGGGAATGTCAGAGCTTGAAAGACTTTCCTTTTGACCCCAGATATTCTTCCAACTACTGTCATGGTTAACTTGTCAATCAGTGGAGTCAGACAACTTGGAAGCAAGTTTTTAACCCATGATATACTATTCAACTCCATTTGGTAAAACCACGTGAACTCTCCAAGCCTCAGTTGCTTCCTCCTGGGGCAACCATGGTGACTGTAGCTCCCTTTCCACTACCAATATGCCTTGCTGAGAGGAGGGCCAGGTGACCAATGATTAATCCTCCCCAATAAAGAAATTCAGGGGAGGTTCCAGGGATCTCTGGGCATCAACCCAAATGCATTACACAAATTAGAGTGCTTGTTTTAGTGTCTGAAATTACTGACTCATGCTAAGTTTTTTAAAGGGTGGGGGAGTGGGGGTGCACTGGCTTAAGGCCCTCAAGCTTGAGCACTATTTGCATGAAATTTTTTCAAGTCCCGAAGGCCTCAGTAGCAGATAAGATGCTGTCCACAGTTTTGGCGGGAACACAAAGCCAGCAGTCACAGTCAGCACCAAGGACATTGCTTGGATTCTGGCCATTAAGGTTTACAGCCTCAGATGACTCCGTGGTAGAAGTCCTGCAGCTAATTTCCCTTATTATTGAACTTGAAACAGCTAGGATAAATAAAACAGATTTTAATCAACTGCATTATAAACAAAAGGCACAGATGGCAGCTAAAGATTGACAACAGCAAAGTCCCCCCTAGGCACTGTTGAACACCCCTGGGGAGGGTGCTAAAGACCAGCCCCCTGCTTTGTTTTGTTCTTTGCATTTATGAATTCCAGGAACTCCTTTCCTTGCAGTATATAGCTGCCATCAACAGGATATTAATGGGTGAAAGCTCTTTGAAGTCACAGAGGTTTGTAAAAAAAAAAAAAGACTCAATTGGGGTCTGAAGAGCTCATAGGGGCAATTGGTTATCCAAGGGTATGCAGTTGCTCTTCATCCTGCCAGCAAGAGAGACCAGTGTTTAAGGGATGAAGGGAATGCACACAGTGTCATTTTTGAATCTGGGAAAATAAATTGACAGAGGGGGCGGTAGGAGGAATGAAGAGAAAAATCTAGTAAATCTTTGCCCAGGTGATTTTGGCTTCATCTCATTTCTTTTATTTTTCTCCCACACACAACCATTCTCATGACTATGATCTCAAACAGCTTCTACACACTTATTGTATGGGCGGTTTTTTCTTACATCTTGACCACTGGTGTTTGGTCCAGAGCTAATGTCACTGATTCAAACCAGGTCAATCATACCCTTCCTGAGCACTGAAGCCAGAGCGGAACAACTGAAGGTGAACCACTGAGGAACCTTTCCTAGAAGGTTAGAAGTAGAACTAAGAAGATGAATCATTTTCATGTCGGAAGGCTTAAGTTTTTGAAGGCATAATTCAGAGTTTTTTGAGATTAGGAAGATGGAAGAGAGATAGAGTCTAGCAAGGAGTCCAAGTGACAAGCACTAACTAAATGGGATGTTAGGGTTTGAATAAAAAGCATCATTAACCTATCCAAAAAGTGCATTGATCACTTGATCACTTGAATCCCATTATTCATCGATTTTCTCGAGCGGGTGCCAGTAACATTTCCATTTGACCCTATCATGTGCCAATGTAGACCAATGGCATCTGGTTAATTCAGGAATATCAAGAGCCTCAAACCATTCCTTCAGAGTCTTGACAAGGAAGTCTGACCATCTTGTAGGTGGGCGCCACGTGATCTTTTGACATCCCGTGGGATCCAGTCGGTAATGGCTCTAGTCCAGTGGTCATCTCCAAATTGCATTACATGTCCAGCCCATCTGATTTTCGATGCCTTGGCAAAGGAGACAGTGTCCCTGATTCTGGAATAGCAACGGAGGTCAGAGCTCCGGATTCCTTCTCTCACTTGAGTGAGATATTCCAAGCATAGATTTTTTCTATTCCTCTCTGGGAGACCCGAATAGCATTCTCATCTTGCTTTCATAGGGCCCAGGTCTCTGAGGCGTATGTTACTGCAGGGAGAACGGTGGAGTCAAAGAGATGTGCCCGGAGCCGGAGGTTCTTTGTCCTTTTTAGCTATTTCTTCTATGCTTTTGAAGGCATTCCATGCTGCTCTCTTCCTCCTGTGCAGCTCAAGTATTAGGTCATTCATCATGTTGACTTCTCAACCTAGGTACACAAAACTGCTGCATTCAGAGATGTCTGTTCCATTGAGAGTGAATGGGGCCTCTGGAACTAGTTCATTCTTCATAAACATGGTTTTCTTTAGATTCAGCTGTAGACCTATCTTTCCACATTCTTGGTCGAAGTCAGCCAGCATTTGTGCCGCTTGGCTAATGTTTGGTATTATTAGAACGATGTCATCAGCGAAGCGGAGGTGGTGTAGTTGCTAACCATCTATCTTCACTCCCATTCCTTCCCATTCTAATTGTCACATGATGTTCTCGAGGGTGGCCCTGAAGAGTTTTGGTGAAATGGTATCACCCTGCCGAACTCCCTCTTTTGACATCAATGATCACTTCCTTATAGAATGGTGAGATCCTGGTGGTGAATCCGTAATATAGCTCATGAAGGATCTTGATGTATTGAGTTTGAATGCCCTGTTTGGCTAGGGGCTTCGATGACTGCTTCAGTCTCCACAGAATCAAAGGCTTTCTTTAAATCAATGAATGTGAGACAGAGCGGCATTTTGTACTCCCTACAAGCCTCAATGAACTTGGTTACCGTGTGGATATGGTCGATTGTGCTGGAATCCTTTCTGGAAGCCAGCTTGCTCACATGGTTTTCCTTCATCTAATGTTCTGCCAATCCCATTCAGGATGATTCAAATGAACAGCTTGTAGATGACGGACAACAGGCAGATGGGGCGATAGTTGCCGATGTCGTGAATGTCTCCCTTCTTGAACAGTAGAACTGTCCTGCTGGTTTTCCATTGGGAGGGCACCTTGCATTCGGACAGGTAGTGTGTGAAGAGCCGAGCTAGTGTATTGATGAGTACTGACAGCAGATTCTTCAGGCGTTCGGGTCTGACTTTTGTCTGGGCCTGGTGCTGTTCCCTTCTTTACCCATGAAATGGCATGTCGGATTTCAGAATGGAGAACGTTGGGAATGACATATCCATCCTGTGGAATTTGGTATATGGGCAGGTGGAATTTGGTATGTGGGCAATTTTTATTTTCCTGACCCTGAAAGAGACCTTCATATGGCAGCAGTAAGAAAGGCAAATAAGCAGTGACTGATAAAATTTCTCGGCCAACCTAGGGCTACCAAAAAAGAAGGACTAAAATGAATGTCTGTACTTTTTAATGCATGTACGCTGGCATTGGAAGCATATATCGAGGATCTGATGGTGGAAGCACCAAAGATCAAGTACGGCATCATTGGTCTGACTGAGACGAGGGAGACGCCAGTCACATCACGCTGTATTTGACATCGGAGAAGAATTGTTCCTTGGAACATGCAACAAAAGAGGCGTCGGTGGAGTTGGTGTCCTTGTCAACACAAACATGGCAGTCAACATAGATTCATTTGAATGCCTAACAAACCAGATAGGACGATTACACTTGAAGAGATATGGCCCACTGCCAGCAATTTCTATCTTCGTTGTCACGCACCAACATCCATATACAAGGAAGATGAAATTGAGAAATTCTACATGGAACTGAAGGAGTTCTATAAAAAAATATCATACCTTCTACAAGATCATAGTTGGTGATTTTAATGCCAAGATAGGACCGAGATGATAGGCTGAAGAACTCCACATCGGGACCCATGGCCTAGAATGGAACGAACAGGGTGAGAGACTCTCTGAGTTCATCATGTCCACCAAGACCATTCATGGGAACTCACAGTTCCAGAAGGCTGAAGCGAAACGTTGACATGGGAATCTCCTGGTGGACAGTTTCACAATGAAATTGACCACATCATCTTCAATTGATGGTTTTGTCTGACCAATGTTGCTGTCGTCCCCAAATTCCAATCAGGATTCGGACCACCGCCTCCTTCGTGCAAAATACTACTTCACGAAACGGAGAGAAAGGGCTGCAAAGTTTAAGAAGAGAACTCCTAGAACGATCATCAACTGGGAACTCTTTGGCACCAATGCAGCAACATGGGAAGATACCATCATTGATGACTGGTTCAGCACCTCTATGATTGTGCGAAGAATGCCGAGAGAGAGAAAGACACAAAAGGATGCCTGTCTTCAGAAACTCTGGAGCTCATTTGCCAACGCGGCAAGGCGCAAACCTCAGGAGACCAAATGCTAATGTCCAAGCTTGCAAAGCGGTGCAGAGAAGCAATAAAGGAAGGCCTCAAAGACAGAAAGAGCAGAAATACTAGAAGATGCAGCAGAAGCCGGGAAAAGCATTCGCACCGCCTGCCTGTCCTTCACCAACTGTAAGACCAAGATGACTGCCCTCTGACGCCCTGATGGATCTATCACATCTTCCAGAAAGGCAATGGAGAAGATTATCCATGACTTCTATTCAGATCTCTTTGATAAACACGTCCACCTGCCCACAAAAAGTGCATTAGCCAATCAAATCAAGCACTGTGAAGACTTGCTTGTGACTTGTGTGTGATAGGGAAAATGATGGTTACTTAATGGATCAATGGTTCTTGGTCTGGCCTGGGACCCGGAGTGATATAATGAGACTTTTTCAGGGACCTAGAGTCAAAGTTCTCTTCTCATAATAATACTAAACTGTTTCTCTTTTGGCCTCATTTTGTACTGCTAATACAGTGGTATTTTCCAGAGGCTACATGACATGTATATACTTATTTTTCATCTCCATCAACCAGCCATTTTAGAGAAGGACACTGGAAAAGGAAACAGGAAAAGCCCACAGAGGAAAGGCCCTCCTATCATGTGCCATGCTCAAGTCCAGATTGTGTCATCATCACTCTGGCAAAAGATATAGCCTTGGACCACAAAAGATAGCTCTGAGGACAGTCTGATTCCGATGACTCCCATGGAGATGGAGATTAAGCAGAAGTTGGTTAGTGGCCATCTAATGCTGGTCACATCTTCCTTTCCTGCTCAGGAAAGATGGTTGCTGGGTGCAGTCTCTGAGCAGCCATCCTCTAAATTCTGGATATGCTTTTCTAGGAAACACATGCAAATGCCTGGCCCCTACCCTAACTCATCTCTCATTAAACATGCTTCAATATCACAGTACTTAGACCCACATTCATCTGGAATTTTTTTTTCTTTTGGGTTACACCCAGTGATGCTCAAGGGATACTCCTGCCTTGGCACTCAGAAATTACTCCTGGTGGTGCTCAGGGGACCAGATGGGATCGGGGATTGAACCCATGCCAGCCGTGTGTAAGGCATGAGCCCTACATCCTGTGCTATCGCTCCAGTCCCTCGCCAGAAATTTTTAAAAATCAATTTATAAATTTAAAATAGCAATCACTCTGGCCACCCTCATATGTTTGCATGGAGAGCAGTACCTAGAGGTGACTCTTTAGAGCAAATTGAAATCACATGTCATTAGGATGAAGACAGGTTGAACCCCCCAGCTAACAGCAGATGTCCAGGCCTTTGCTCTTTTCACACAAGGATACATTTTGATCCGTGTAGGCATCTACTTCAGCTTAGTGTGTCTATGCTCCCAAACTTCCTTGGTTCTCTGCTCATGGTTTCTTTTCCTAGTCCTTCCAAGAAATAAGAAATATTTCTAGAAAAATACAGCAAGTTTGCAACTGAGATCTCAGAAGCCTTCTCAAGAGACATAAAAAGATCAAACACCTAGATGCTTTTAGCTTTTTTTTTTTTTAATTTGCAAGGGAGCAAGTGGGCGAACAGAGTTCTACGTATGGAATATGTCAGTCACTTAGAGAAAAGGTGAAAGATCCATTTCTAGAAATGAAGAAGGTTCAGACAAAGTCAGGGTAAGAAGAGAGAAGCAGGGGCCAGGGATATGGGTTAGTGGTAAAGCACATGCCTCGCTTGTAAAAGACCTGACTTTGATCCCTGCACTAAACACACGCACACACATACACACACACACACACACACACACAGACACACGTAAGATCCTCTGACCCTGAGATCTTAGAACAAAATTATTTTTGATGTTCTTGTTTCATGAGTTCATCTTCAGCACCTATAAAGATCTGGCAGATAGTACCATAAATATCTGTTGATTGAACAAATGAATGTATACCCAGATCAGCATTACTGCTCATGGTTTGGAAGTGAGGACCCCACAGATGGCCAAGAATGACACCCCATCTGCCACAGGCAGTGAGCCAAGTACTGCACTGCTCCATCCGGTCTGAGAGGCCAGGGGAGCCAGTTATAGCGCTGGGACTTGTTTTCTGTAGTTGCCCGTCAGCCCCAGTGCTGAGGTTGGTTCCCCTTATCCTAGAGGCTTACACCTCCTGTGATTACTCAGACTCTGAAGTCAGACACAGCTGGCACCAAACCCAGCTTTCAGCTTGGGCTCTGAACCTCTTGGAGAAACATTTTCCTTGGGACAGATAGTATAGTGGGTAAGGTGTGACCAACTTAGATTCAATCCCAGTACAGCTTATGGTCCCCAAGCACTGCCAGAAGTGATCCCTAAGCACAGATCTAGGAGCAAGCCCTGAGCAGAGCCAGGCATGACCCTAACCTCTCTCTCCCAACCCTCCCCATGTACACAAATGAAAAAAAGTTTCCTTGTTCATAAAATACGGATGAATGGGATACAGTGGCTCAGATTCTCTGCCCTCCATTTTAATTGCTCACCTTTGAGTCTCAGCCCCATCACTCACTAGCCAGCATGGTCTCTGCCCCTCACTTTTTATGTGAAAAAAAAAGGGGAAGGAGAAAAAGCACTTCCTTCTTAGGGTGCTTGTGAGCCTGAACGGAATCAGGACACGCAAAACACTAACGTCATCGGCAGTGTCATCCCTGCTGCCTCAGAGGACTGTGGGAGGCTCCCTGGAGGTGACCAGCCTGCCCTGCATGGTGCCTGACACCCACTAACTCCCTCAGGCCTGCCTCATTCCCCTGTAATTACTCTATGTCCCTCCCCTGTGAATTCAACAAAAGATTCCATGTCACCTTCATTGTTTTCCCTCCAAGGCCAGCCCCTGGACCAGCCCCCAGCCTAGGGAAGGAGCTGAGGACCCCCCCATTTTCCTTTCCCAGTTCATGTCCCCTTACAGGGAACTGAGAAGCTCGGGGGTAGGATGCCAAGGGCGGCCCCTGCTCCTGAGGGGAAGCGGATCTGAATTCAGATGTTGCTCCATTTGTCTGTCCCCCACGGACTGAAGCTGGGATTAGAGGGATCCCCAGGGATCTGTTCTGGCTTCAGTAGTACATTCTCACTCTCCCCAGAGGCCTGGGTAGCCTACGCCTTATTATTCTCTATTTTCAGGTGCACACTCATGGTTAAGAGAGTTTAGGTCATTCCACGAGGGTTGTGACTTGCTTGTCTGGCAATGGCTCCCTGCAAGTGCTTTGTCCTGTGTCTGCCATGTGAGGTGGAGACCAATAGAATGAGTGAGTGAGTGAGTGAGTGAGTGAGTGAATTAGTGACTAACCCATTTATTCTGATCAGGTTTCAAGCCATGAAACTTCTAGAACCCGATCTACTGAATCCCACCTTCTCTTTTTAACAAAAGTATACTGCATCTTAGACTTCAGGGATAGGACACTATCTCCTTGGATTGCTATTGGGCCACCTGGCATCAGATTCATCAGCCTTGGCATGTTTAAGTGGTCTTAAGTACATTCACATTGCTGTGAGTTTTTAAGGTCAGAGTTTGATGACAAAGCACAGGTTCTGTCTATTGCCCAATAGCTCAAGAAAATATTGAGTTGTCGGTGTTTGGGGTCCTTCCCTGAGGAGTGGCTGTTTTCCCTTCCACTCAAGTTTATCGCCCAGGGCACTGCATTACCCACATCAGGTCCCTCTCTTGTTTAAAAACATCAAATAAATGGCAGAAAGATTTCAGTCTGTATTTTGATTGGGCAGCTGCAGGAACACGTGTGTACAAAACACAGTGTCTGATCCAAACTTTATTGTACATAGAAACAAAATGGGAACTCTAGTAGAATTTTTCCCAATTATTTACAGCAAGGAAACACTCTAGTATTCCTATGTTAATGAAAGAAACCAACATGAGGATATTTTAATAGCTTGGTTTTCTGTTTTTAATGCATGCAAGTGATACAAAGGATTTCCTTTTCTCCTAGTTTTTAGAAAGTTTTTATCTGAAACTACAAAAAAATGCACCTTGCTAAAAACAATTTCTTCAGTAAACAACATTGATGGAGAAAATTTGCTTTAATACAATCTGTAGAAATAACCACTTCTGACAATGACATACATAAAATGAATATACATATATAATGTTTATATTTTATTTCATAAAATATATTTTATTACATGATATATTTCATATAATTGAGTAAACCTTTTAGCCTTTTTGCTTAATATTATACAACATTTATTTTATAGTACTGGGTGAATTATTGATTATCCCTAGAAGGGATAATAAAATAAATTTTAATATATAGTAGGTATTAGTTATATCCACATTACTATTATAGAGTTAGATTAAATAATAGGGCTATAATGTTTTAGGGAAATGTCTTTATGCCTTATTATTATTTGAGTTATAGGAACAGTGCTGGGAGGTGAGTGCGAAGGTGTTATGTGGCACAGGAAATCAAACTCAGGGCCTTGCATATGCCAGACATACAAACTGCGACATGAGTCACACCCAGAGAATATTTTTTATGTGTTCTTGTTTTTGAACTATACATCTTTCACTTGATAGTCTTCAATTTGAAACTTGGGGAGATGGCCCACAGGGCTGGATCTCATGCTTTGGTGCTGGAGCCTTGAGTTCAACTCCTGGGCACCCCTAGCTAGTCCCCCAAGTACTGCCAGGTATGACCCAAAAAAAAAAAACCCTTGACTGTCTTTCCATGTCAGGCCGTACAGCTCCCTTTTAATCCGTGAGTAGCATGTCATTGTCTGTCTGCCACTCAGACCCCTCACAGACAGACACAGGAATAGTTTCAGAACTTTGCCTGCCCTTATAATACTGCAGTTGAGCACGGGGACGACTGTCCTGGGTTCAAGGTACAGGACAGATGTCTTTACAGTTTTCCTCTTGAGCTTTCCATTTTCTCACCACGATCCTGGCTCCCAAGAGCATCAACGGAGTGTCTCCATCACATGTTATCTGGCCTCCTGCACCTCCCCTCCTCTTACCTGTCCGAGGAGGATAAGAACTCTTGCCAACTTCTTCCCTTGAGGCTGTCATGAGGACTAATGAGATCGTATTTGCCAAGCACTTTGTGTTCCCTCAATGACTGCTGACACATAAATATAAAATGTTTTCAGTTCCAACAGAGCTTTTGGATGCCTTTCAAGAAGAAGTGAGGGCCCATTTGAAATGTATGTGTTGGTATAAATACTTAGAGTGTGTCCTTTGTATTCTAAGTGAGCATTTAGAGGGTGAATTGCTCACCCACATTGCCAACCCCAGAATGGGTTCAAGCCAGGGTTAACTCCTTGGGCTTGGTGGCAGTGTGCAAGGAAGACAAAAAGTGGCTGCTCACAGGAATGGGGTCAATCACACATGGATTATTTATTTATTACTGAATCACCATTAAATGCACAGTTACAAAATTGCTCATGATTGGGTTTCTGTTAATGTTCCAACACTGTCCCTTCACCAGTATTATACATTTCCCATCATCAGTGTTCTCAGTTTCCTCCCCCACCTCCAGCCTGCCTCCACGGCAGGCACATTTCTTTCTCTTTTCTCTTCTCTCTCTCTCTTCTCTCTCTCTCTCTCCTTCTGGACATTACGGTTTGCAGTACAGGTATGGAAAGGTTATCATGTATATCCCTTTACCTACTTTCAGCACTCAGCTGTTCAGAGTGATCATTTTCAACTATCATTGTCATAGAGGTCCTTTCTCTGCTTTAACTGTCCTTCCCACCCTTCTCCACTTGTGGCAAGATTTCCACCATTGCTTAGTTCTCCTTGCCCTGTTTCTACTGTCCTTGGGGTATAGTTCAATTACACATAATTTTAGATGAGAACAAACAAGTTCTGGTTTTCTCAATTCTTTTTTTTTAAGTCTAGGAAGGAATCATGGAGAATCCAATCATGAGCAGAGTTTCTGCCATCAGGATATTCATAATCTAGTCAGCCCAGATTGCAGATTCAGTCTCATAGTTCTTAAGACAGCCTGTCCACAGGTGTAGAAAGGGAAATTCCTGAATTCACAGTTCACTGAAGTCACGAATCTTCCAGAATTTGTGCAGCCCACCAGTCTTGGGCATTCTGACCTTGTCCTCCTCCCCCATGGTTTATATGCCTGCCGCCTTCTCTACATGGATGCTCTGTTCTGTGCTGCCCAGGCCAGGAATAGATACTAGCCTCTGCTTTTACTCTCCTAAGCATTTAGGAGTTTAATACATTGGCTTCAGCATGTACCACCAGTGGCTCACAGTTGAATGTGTCATAATTAGCTCCAATTGAAGCCTCCGCATGAACATGTTAAGTAACTACACTAAATATTTTTGAGAAGCATGGAGGGAGAAAAAGCAAAAAAACTTTTTAATAATATTATTATTATTAATAATATATTATTATCATTATAATATTATTATTATTATATTATTAATAATGACAATATTATTATTGTCAGTGATGCTGACAGTAATAATAATAAGCCCTTAAATTGTGCCAATTCTCTGACAGGCTCTGAGCCAAGCACTTTGCTTTGTTAATGTCCACAAACTTTGCAATAATCCTAGGAGGCAGGTACTATCTGTCTTCTCATGCCCTGAAGGTGAGAAACTAAAAGAAGCCGTTTCTGAAGGATCTCCATTGTTCTCTACTGCTCTCACCACCTCAGCCTCTTATCAATCTAACTTCCAACTGTCTTCCTCACTATGCAGAGATCCTTCCCTTTGCACCTTTGACAGGCAAGGAATATTGGGGAATTGTTCATCAGCAGAAACAACCCTCAAACAAGGACTGAGAAAAGTTTTTATCTAATCTCCTAGCTCCCATGTCGCATGAGTGGGGGAACGTCAGAGGTACTTGTTCTCCAGGCGTCTCTGGATTTCCCCAGAGCACTAACTGAATATTATACTTATTGGCCTCCTTCTCTTCCCTGTCTGGTATCTCCACAGCGCATATTATTTTTTCAAGAATCTCCCTTCAACTGAACTCTTCACGCTCAAATGTTTATTTGAAGATCTACTTCTGGGTGAAGACAAGTGAAGATGCTGAATCATGTTTGCAAGATTATACAACTCCCTGGACTCAAGCCCAGCAACTCTGACTAGGAACATGTGCTCTTCCCCCACCATTTCTTCTGGCCTCTCAGCTTCAAACCATGAGACTAGAAACAGTTGCAGCTCAAATGGTGGAGTATGAGATCCTACAACCTTTGTTCTCCCACAGAGATGACCAATTACACAGCAGAACAAAAAACGGCTTTAGGAGAACTCTGGTGTCACTGAAGAAAACTCAGGGGCCTGGGAGATAGCCTGAAGGGGTGGAGCAAACACTTAGCCAGTGCAAGGACTCAGGTACCAAGGACCCTTAAGCATTGTGGGAGTGGTCTCTGTTGGAAATATCAAAGGAACAAGTTATAGAAACTTGAGTAACATGGGAGAACCGAAGTCCTGAGAATAACTTCATGAAATAGCAAAAGGAACGACCTAAAACCTGAGCTGCGCAGGCGGAAAAGAGCGGCATGGAAAGCCTTCAAAAACATCAAAGAAATAGCCAAAGGACAAAGAACCTCCGGCTCCGGGCACATCTCTTTGACTCCACCGTTCTCCCTGCATTAACATACGCCTCAGAGACCTGGGTCCCACGAAAAGCAGGATGAGAATGCTATCTCGGGTCTCCCAGAGAGGAATTGAAAGAGCTAAGCTTTGAATATCATGCCTCACTCAAGTGAGAGAAGGAATCCGGAGTTCCACCTCAGTCGCTGTTTGAAAATCAAGTACGCAGTTTCATTTGCCAGGGCATCAAAAAATCGGATGGGCTGGTCATATAATGTGATCTGGAGACGGCCACTGGACTAGATCCGATTGATCCCACAAAAGATCACGTGGCCGCCCACCTACAAGATGGTCAGACTTCCTTATCAAGAACCTGAACAAACGGTTTGAGGCTCTCAGTGTTCCTGAAACAACCAAATGCCATTGGGCTACACTGGCACGTGATAGGCTCAAATAGAAATATTACTGGTGCCTGCCTCGAGCAAATCAATGAATAACGGGATATCAAGTGATCAAGTTATTATTATTATTATTATTATTATTATTATTATTATTATTATTATTAATCTCTCCACACTTCTACACTTTCTCTTCTTCTGGAATCTAATAATGTAGATTACTTTTCCCTGGCCCCACACAGTAGTGGGGGATTGAACCTAGAGCCTCACACACTCAAGGCAAGCATTCTACTGCTTAGCTTTATCAACAACCCTGGAGGTTATCCATATATATATTTTTATTTGGTTTGGGGGCCATGCCTTGCAACGCTCAGAGGTTACTCCTGTGATGCGGGATCTAACTAGGTTTGGCTAAGTGCAAGACAGTTGCCTTACCTGGCGCTGCCCCTGGAGATTATTTATTTTAATGGTATCATATAAACTTATAGTTTCTTTGTTCCTTTTATTTTTTAACTCCTGAATAATTTCTAAGAATCTATTTCAAGCAAGCTTCTTCTTCCTTTAGATCTAGTCTGTTATTGAGCTCCTTTGAATTCTTCTGTTCATTGTTCTTCATTTACATATCTTTTGGGTTTGTTGATAAATCCTACTGTTTGTTGACTGCAAGAGTTGTATAATTGAACTCTTAGAAAAACCATAAGGAGAAAGCTTCTTGATATCGGTAAGCCTTTGTAAGAACTTAATAAGAAATTTTGGATGTGCCACAAGAATCAAGGGAGATTTATCAATCAAAAAACTCTCCTGCACAGTAAAAGACCAAGGGCCTGGGCGATAGTTCAAAGGGCTTCTGCATGTGCTTTGTATGCAAGAGGCTCCAGCTTGATTCAAGGAATTGCATAAAACCCAAACACTGAACCAAGAATAGTCCCTGAGCACTGCTCGATGTGCCACCAAAAAAGAACTATAAAGACTGGGGCTGGAGCGATAGCCCAGCGGGTAGGGCGTTTGCCTTGCACGGCCGGCCTGTGCCGGCCTGGGTTCGATCCCGGCATCCCATATGGTCCCCGAGCACCGCCAGGAGTGATTCTGAGTGTAGAGCCAGGAGTAACCCCTGAGCATCGCCGGGTGTAACCCAAAAAAGCAAAAAGCAAAAAAAAAAAAATAAATAAAAATAAAAAAGAACTATAGAAAGAAAGAATAATAAATGAAAGGAAAGATACCCTATGAAACAGGAGAAAATAAATATATATCTTAACTATCTGATAAAGGGTTAATATCCAATATTTGAGGAACTGTTATTAACTGCCGCAGACCACTTGAAAATAAAGATATCTAGGGTTTTCACACAAAGTTTTGCAATTTTCCCTTATTGTCTCTGAGCAAAATGTCATTTACTTCATTGCAGCACAGGAGGTCTGTAATGCAGTACTAGAGATCTACCCAAGACCCCACACATACAAGGTAAGTACCCTATCATTGAGTTACATCTCTGGGTCTTTTCACAAATATTTTCAGACTTACCACCTAGATTCTTACCTACTATACTACACAAGATAGAGTGATAATGGAATACCAAGCCCATTTGTGACCAATGTATTAATTTTCTATTGCTGTAGTGACTAATTACAACTAACAATATCCTAAAACAAATGCATTACTTTCTTTTTCTTCTATCAGAAATTTGATACAGGTCTTATTGCCAAATCAAGATGCTGGC
This sequence comes from Cryptotis parvus, assembly GCA_021461705.1. Lineage (NCBI taxonomy): Eukaryota > Metazoa > Chordata > Mammalia > Eulipotyphla > Soricidae > Cryptotis > Cryptotis parvus. The sequence continues at coordinate 90,617 of JAJIBD010004408.1, forward strand.
AGGGCTGTGTTCCTCTCTGGGTATTCTAGGGAACAATCTGACCTTTTTCTAGTTCAGGTTTTAGAACTGCTCACATTCCAATTTGAGAGCAGCACCGTCATCGTGATCTTTGGTTCTCTTATATGCTGCATTTCTCTGCCCCTTGCCTGACAACCGGCATGTAAAGACTCGCTGGATTTGTTTGTTTATTTGTTTGTTTCGTTTGGAGGAGGGCACACCAGGCAGGGGGCTACTCCTGGAAGTGCTTGAAGGGGCCATACAGTGTTCGGATCAAGCTCAGGGACTTCAGCATGCAAATCATTTACTCCAGCCTTTTGAACTATCTCTCTGACCCAGGCTCACCACATTTAAGTATTCATGTGGCAAAGGCAAATTTGAGACAAGAGGTCAAGTATGGGAACATTCACTTTCTTACCAAAAAGAGAATTAAATGAAAGTCATATCAGTAATGCTTTTTGCCTGTGAGTGTCAGAATATTTGACCAAAAAGTAGACTCAAGTACAAAGATATTTATTTATATCATATTTCAAGGATTCCTGACCCAGGTGTGCCAAGGCTACTTAGATGTTTAACAAGATTTGTCAAGGCTATTTAGATCGGACCCCAGCTTCTCCCATCTAGAACTTAGTCATCCTCTGTGTGTCAGGTTCTTTCTTGCCTACTGAACACAAGGTGGTTGCCTATTGCAAAGTATCACACCTTTGTATTATAGCAGCTGAAAAAATGAAGGAAGAGGGACTGACTGGAAAAGGGACTTTCTCTTTCTAGATTTCTTTCTTTCAGGAAAAAAATCTTTTTAGAAGTCCTCAGGGATCTTTTCTGTTTCATGTCTTGTCAAGTGCCCCTCAATATTAGATCAATCACTGGTGAAGAGCAGAGAGATTTTCAGGACTAGTTGAGATCAGTGGGGATCACCCCCTGGGACTACAGACCAGGCACTTAGATAAAACCAGAGTTCTGAGAGCAATGAGGTAGGCAGTTATTCTTCTTCCGTAACTTAAGAAATCGGGGCAGTTGTCCATACTCCTTAAGCCTCTCCCCAAATACTGTGGAAACAAGAATTTTTCCTAAAAAAAAAAAAAGAAAGTTTTCCTAATAACTGCTGTGAAGCCAAGATTACATTGATACCTAAAAATAGAGACACTACTGAAAAAAGAAAATTATAGACTGCTATTGCTGATGAAAATCAATGCAAAGATCCTCAGCAAAATCCCAGTGTACTGAATCCAGCAATACAATGGAAGGTTATACATCATGATCAAATGGGGCTCATTCCAGATTGTAAGTATGGTTCAATATATGCAAATCAATTAGTGAAATGCTAATTTCAACAAAAAAGAAAAAAACATATGGTCAAATCAATTGATGCTGGATTGACAAGGTCTAGCACCCAATCATGTTTTAAAAAACTTTAAAAAATAGGGGAGATAAGAAGCATAGCTCAGGATTATAATGGTCATGTATTACATACCCACAACCAATATTATAGTCAATGGTGAAACACTGAAAGTCTTTACCTTGAAATTAGGCACAAGGCATGGACATTCATTAGCACCATTCTTATTCAACACTTCTGAAAGAATGCAAGAATAAAAGAATGCAAGAATAAATATTGAAGGGATCCTAATAGGAAAAAAAGAAGAATCAACATCTCTTCTTTGACATGATACTATATGTTGCAAATAACATGATACTATATATTTAAAACCCTAAATACTACTCCAGGAAAAAGTTAGAAATAATAAAGTAGGGGTCGGAGCTATATTTACAGCAGTAGGACGTTTGCCTGGCACCTGGCTTGGATTCTGGCATCCCATATGGTACCCAGCACCACTAGGAGTAATTCCTGAGTGCAGAGCCAGGAGTAATCCCTGAGCATCACCTGGTGTGACCCAAACAGCAAAATAAACAAATAATTAAGTAATATAGTAAGATAGGAGCTACAAAACTGATACACAAAAATCTATGTTGTTCCTGTATGCAAATAATGAACTACAAGGAAAAGATAAAATACTCTCCTTTTTTATTAAAGTGTCCCCAAACATCAAATACATAGGAAGAATTTAGCCAGGGCGGTGCACGAGAGAACCGGCTTCTCCAGAGGAAAATAGCTGAGAGCACAAATTCCTAGTTGAGATGAGACCCAATCTCTAGGTTGCAGAATGTGCCCTGCACCGAACTCACAAAGTTGGGTTTATAGTCAGGCTTTCCCCCCAACTACCCACCCTTGCTGCCACTAAGAGCCTGCTGCTAGGGCAGTGTCAAGGGGAAATATTTTGGATTCTTGATGATTCTTTCATATTCTTTCATATTCTTTTTATTTTTTTTGCTTTTTTGGGTCACACACGGCGATGCTCAGGGGTTGCTCCTGGCTCTGAACTCAGGAATTACTCTTGGCGGTGCTCGGGGACCATATGGGATGCCGGGATCAAACCCGTGTTGGCCATGTGTAAGTTGGCTGCCCTACCCTCCAGCCTTCATAGTCTTATCAGGACTTTTAGCGCCTCTTAATCTTATCATCTTCTGAGGGTCCACCACTCTTTGGGGGATACCTCAGTTAATGTATCTCGGTGATGACTCATTATCTCCCTGCTCAAGAGTTCAGTATTTGCACCTCAAAAAAAGATGTGGTCCTCGTGCTTTTAGCCTACTTAGTTTCATTGTTTCCAAAAACTCATTACCAGCACCCCCACCCTGCTTCTGCTGCAACAGGATTTGGATTTGGACTTGGGGTACACAACTGTAAACAGTGGAATAGGGAGAAGGGACAAAGGGCTTTGCCTGTGGCGGCTCCTGATTCCATCCGCAGTACCTCATGATACCCTGAGACACCAGTGGCCCCAGAGTCCTGCTGGGTATAGCACTCCTTTCCCCAGAAAAAGCAAAAACTGGAAATTGTAGAAGTCGTATGTCAAAAGTGGACATATCTGATGACACCCAATGTAAAGATTCCTGTTTACAACATACCAGAAACATGGCGCAAATTGACTTGGAAATGATAAAATGCCCAAATCACCAAGATTTTGGAAGATTCCAGGAACATTTGCAAATCAATATAAAAAACTAGCAACAACACTGGAAAATGGATAAAAAGTTAGGAAGGACATGGCTAGCAAAATAATAATAATGATAATGATAACGATAATAATAATATTATTAATAATTATAATAATATTATAATATAATAATAATGATAACGATAATAATAATAATAATTATTATTATTATAGCCAGAAAATCCATGAGGTTAATAAGCCTATGAGAGTCTACTTGTGAGTTATCCAAACTGCACTAAACAAAGCAATGAAATCTTTTAAAACTACAAGGTCAGAAATTTTTGAAGGCAGTTAACATCAGCGGCGTGGGACCAGAGATGTTACAGGGGTTAAAGCTTATTGGGTTAAGGGCTAAAGGTCTTGCAACTGGGGGTTCAATCCTCACCACCACATAGAGCCCCCGAGTCTCACTCAGAAGTGATTCCTGCACAAACAAGAAGAAAGTGTGCGAGAGAAGTAGGGCATCAGAACCCTGTCCACTGCTCTGGCTGGATCTACTGGTGGCTAGGACTTTCTTCGACAGTCATCCAACAAAATAACATCTAATGTACACAGATCCTCCCAGCAAGCAATTTAATACCAAATACAGAGCACAGGGACTACCATACCCAGGCCCATAGACAAATGTGTCCGAGGTGTTCATCACAGCTCTGTGTACGTGATGACAAGAAGTTTGCAGTAACTTGGGGGTGTTATTGCAAAAAACAAAAAACACAGCTTGTGGGGTTTGTACCTCATGAAGAAGACTGGGCTATTGTTACACATGGCTACTGGCTGGAACTTTAAAGCATGGTGGTGGGTGAAGAAGCGAGCAAGAGAATAAGTTATGCAAACAATAGCAATTAAGTCGATTAAAATACAGCTGCAACTTGCAGATATCATGCATTCTACTAGATGCACTTTAGATGTGCTAAGAAGGGGAAGAAAGGAAAGCGAGAAGGGGACCCAAGAGAACAAAGCAAATGACAGAAGCCTTTGAGGATGAGGGCACTGAGGGGCATGAATTGCCAGACCCGAAGAGCTAAAGGAGGGGGAGAATCTTTATTATTCATAGCTCTGCTTATTTATATAGAATGAATTCCTGGAAGTGAGATGACTTCACCTCAAGTGAGGAGGAAAGTGGAAAGCAACCAGCTTGCGCAGGGCTGGAGCAGCCTTCTGAGCAGATGCCTCTCACCTCCTTGGGGAGCACAGAGTTGGGGCCATTTCCCTTCTACCCCAGAGCAGCAGGGGCTCCTCATTCTATAGCCTCCATCAGCCTGCAGCTCCTGAGCAGGGCCCCAAGATAAGAGGCCAGCAAACCCACTGCTGCTCAGAGATGTGGTTGCAGATAAATGCCAGGAAGACAGATCAAGAGGGGACAGATTATCTCCAGCCGGCATCAGATGAGGCTGCACGTTAGGATCACAGGATCTCAGACTCTGGGAGAGGAGGACTCTGGGCTCGACCTTCTGTGTCACCAGAGGCAAAGAGCTCAGTAGAGTGAGTAGCAGTTCCTACTCTCCCCAGTTCCCAAGTCCACTCCACAGCCCCTTCAGGCTTCTTCTGCATGCCAGGGAGTCCAGACCCCTCATCAAGTCAACAGGTTCCTTCAGCTCCCTTTTCTCTGCCTCCAAACAGGTCACTGGGGAGGCTGTTCGTCCCGAAGGCCACACCTAAGGATCTCTGGCCAATGGTTTATGTCTATGGACTGAGGCTGAGTACCTCTCACCTGGGTGACATGTGGTTCTTCTACAACATGTGATTCTTTTAGCACACAACAGCCTGAGTCCTTGCAGCCCATGGGCAAGTCATGGATGACAGTCTAATGGTTGACAAAAGAAGAGAAATAGGCAGGGACTGTGCCTGGGGGGTTCCATCCAGGTAACCACGTAGTCCTCAAAGGAACCCATGAATCCTGAATTGAGAGGAGCTCTCAAATCAGATGTGGAGTCTAACCCCAAAGTACTTTTTATAAAGAAAGACATGCGGGGTGTCTTTCCTCGTGTACCTGAGCAGATCTGCATCTCGACAAGAACCTAAAGGGACCGAATAACACATGTAAATCAGGGAAGAGAGAGCCTCCCACCAAGGTCTTTCCTGGGTGGGTAGTCCAAGTGGCACGGAGATGCTCCAAGACAAGCTCAAATCCTCCTAGCACCTCCTGTTGGAATGACAGGGCCGCTTCTCTGGGCAGCTCTGGCCCCTCATCTCTGCAAGGGTATCATCTGAGAGTCCACCTGCTATGGGTTTATAATACATCAGGTAAAGAAGAAACTAGGAACCAGGGCCAGGAAAATCCTTACTGGGGTTCACCCTATTATTGCTCATGTACGTGTTGGTTCTCTCTGTCACGGAACAGGAGAAAATTATTTTGCATAGATCACCCAGAACATGGGTGTATCCTCAGAATCCCAGCTATGCAAATCCTCTGAGTCAGCAGGTGAAAAGGGAGGACAGGCAGAGGTCGGGCCCACGTAGTGGTTCTGTAGTTTCTCCCCCCTTGGTGAACACATCTGTTGGTGAGTCCCTGCAGGAGAAGCAAGAGTTGCCCTGAGAGTTAGGCAGTGTCAAGATCAAAGTAAAAACCCTATTAAACTGGAACACCACACCCAACCCAACCCCTCTCTAGAACTTGCCAGAAAGTAGGCTGCCTGACTCAGGGACCTCTCATTGGCCTGACTTCGGTCGTCAAACACTTGCATCCTTGTTTGATTTGCATGCTGTATCTATTTTTCCTGCATAAAGTTTAAATTGAACGACCTGGCCAGCACCCAGATGAAGGCAGGTGGAAACAGAAAAGCATAAAGTATTAAAATATTGCAAGGGTTGGAGAGCTTTGGGCTTCCAAGGAAGGGCATTGTTTCAGTTGAGATTTGCTAACTGTTGTTCTGCACAAAGAGCCAAGACAAAGGGAGAGTTCTGGGGTCTGGTGCTGGGGGTGGGGCTGAAGGACAAGTGTTTATTTTAGACAACAGCTCGGGCTTGGCTTCCCTGTTTGACTTTTGGTGGGCTGTACTTGAGTCGAGATTAATGAAATCCAGTCACTAAGTTTCAAGACTACACTCCGAGAAAAGGCTGTTGTTCTCAAGAATTGTGTACCTTAATAATACAGATACAATTCATACCAAGTGACCTCAGCACAGAGCAGTCTTACTGTGTTTTGTGGACTTCCTACATGTGTACTGGAGGAATTTGCATTTGTGGTTATTTGCCCCATGCTGAAAACTTCATAGAAGCAATTCTTTTCAGAAAAAAGGTGCATATGACTGACATATATCATATGTCATGTTTGATACAAGATATAATAAAAATTTAGCACAAAATTAGGCATTGATCATTTAGTTTCACTTTTTGGGGGTGGAGGGGAGTTGAGTTGGGGGGCCATACCCAAAGATGCTTAGGGGCTCCTGGCTCTGTTAGGAATGAGTTTGAACCCCATTTGGTAAACTGGGAGGAGTTTGGGCTTGATGGAACCCTGTGGATCTCTAGTTTGGGCTCTTCGATGCTCTAGTACCATGATCTTACATAATCCCTTTACAGCAAATGGACCCCATTCCCTCCTCTATAAAATTAAAGGAAGATTATCATCAGGGATGCCCTGGCCTGAGCTGTAGTAGCCCCATTAGCTGCGAATAGGGCAGCTCTCTGATCTTCAGTGAGGAGGCAATCTGTTCCCCCTTCATCAGAATAGCTTTTCTTAGCTTCTGTTTTACATACCAGAATAAGGAATTTGTATGGACTGAAAGAAAAGATGTGCAAGATTAAGCAAAAGATTAAAGACTATCTTTTTATTCTTTCTTTAGATTTTGGGTCACACCTAACCATGTTCAGGGCTTACCCTGGCTCTGAGCTAAGGGATCACTCCTGGTGGGACTCAGGGAACCATATGTGGTTTCCAGACTTGAACCAGGTCAACTGAATGTAAGGCAATTGCCCCCAACCCTCTGCACTATCTCTCTGGCCCCAATGAGACTGCTTTAGATGGTCAGTCAAGTTGGCTGATCCTAGATAAATAGTAATACATACCAGGATGTTTTGAAATTAGAAAGAAGATGCCAATAACACCAGATGGATGGGGAGCATCCCAGGCAGAGATGTCACATCACCTGATTCCTGATCCAACTTGGCAGGTCTGTGCTTCTCTATAAACATTCTGTGGTTCCACTGTTCTTGCCTCCATTAGGATCATGCAGACTTTGGGGGAACAACAGCAGGCACCACAGCAATCAGGGCAAGGAACTGAATCAATAGGTAACAGCTTCAGGGACAGAACCCTCTAAGACAGTTCTAGAGACAGAGTCCTCAAGAGAGGCCATGCTTGCTTCCTGGGAAGCCAGAAGAAAATGCACATGGTCACCTGCAAAAAGACAGATGCCAGGGGGTTCGGCAGGGTTCTTGTTCAAGATCATGAGAAAATCACATGCTTTATGGTAAAAAGATCAGTGTATCAGCCAGCAGTTCCCCGAACACACATGTGCTCAAAGAACTCAGCCCTAGACATGAGAGCTGGTACTGAAGATTAAGCAAGCAGGCAGGAGTTCCGAATGTGGAGGAAACAGTCACGGAGGGGGAGGTCACAGGCAGAAGGTCTCATTCCCCAGGCCGGTGTTCAGAGTATCAGGCCAAAGGGGATAACTCCAAAAAAAGATTGCTGCAGAGAAAAACAAGGCAGAGGCACAGAGATGTACCCCCTCCCCCATCTCCCCCCAACACAAGCACAGCATGACACATGGGAGAACTCCTGAACCCAGGACCTCAGCATGGACCACTAAGGAAGATGATATCTACTTGTTCCACTAAATTACTTACCTTTGGGCCAAAGAGCTAGATGAAGGGCTGAGCTCACAAAAATAACACTTTGCATGTGTGAGGTCTGAGTTTGATTCCTAGACCACATGGTCTCCCTGAACACAAAACCAGGACTTACCTCTAAGCACTGCCCGATGTGGCCAGGTTTGACCCCCCCCAAAAATTTCCTACTCATCTACTGTTTTCTGGTGTGAGGCCTTTACCTAATTTCCCTGACAATGTCCCTTGTATCCCAAAGTGACCTCTCAGGTCTACTACAAGTCTAAATGACCTCTCATGGCTACTCTAAATCTTACTGAGGATGCATTTGAGCAACACAAAGAAAGAAAGGCTGGGGGGCCTAATGCATGATGTCTGAGTACAGAAAAGATGGTCTTTTTGAAGTTATTTTGGTTGTCTTTTTTTAGCAAAACAAACATTGGAATGTTTTGGCTAAGATATGGTTTCAAATTCTGACCAAACTGATTCTCTTACCTGCTGTGTGTGTGACATTAGGCCAGAACTGCATCTTCTCAACTCTCACTCACTCCATGTACCAGGCCTAGAGGGGTGCTGCCATCTTTAGGGATTATGTTCTCAGGAAAATGTTGACTCTAATGACTTCTCATTCCTAGGGCTGTTCTCTTGGTTCTGCTTGTGGAAATGTCTCCTTTCCCTTAATTCTTTGCTCAGAGCAGCTAACTCCTGCATAGGCTAACAAGTTCGATTTTTTCTGACCTTGTGGGAGGAAATAGAAGGCCTTCACATCCCATCATGGCAAAGAAACAAAAGTTAAATACCAGGTTTCATTTTGTAAGCCATCTTGGCCCACTCAAGATCTGCCTCTGGCTATGATTCCTGCCCTGTGCCCGTCCCCTCTTTTAGGCTCTCAGGGTGCAGAACTTTCTGCCATATTTGGCAGAGTTGTTCACTCCTCCACTCCCCTAGCTCACAACCTAACTTCAATTTCCCCTGTTGACTGTAATATGCTTGGTTAAACCAACTGTGACACCCTCTAGCTGGGAGCATGTAAGAAGGATTCTCTTTAGTAAGAAGATGGTGTCCAATATGGGGCTAAGAGAAACTCCAGCAGAGAACACTGGCTACCCCTCACAGCTAGTGGCAAACTAATAAGATATCATCTCACAACACAGAGACTGGCACATATACAAAAGAGCAAGAACAACAAGTGCTGGCATGGATGCTGGGAAAAGGGAACTCTCGCTCATTGTTGGTGGGAATGTTGACTGGTACAGCCTTTCTGGAAAACAATATGGACATTCCTCCAAAGACTAGAAATTGAGCTCCCATTTGACCCAGCCATACCACTCCTGGGGATATACCCTGGGAAGCCAAAAGCACACAGTGGAAACACCATTGCACTTTTATGTTCATAGCAGCATTATTTGCAATAGCCAGAATCTGGAAACAACCAGAGTGCCCGAGAATCGATGACTGGATAAAGAAACTTTGGTACATCTACACAATGGAATACTATGCAACTGTTAGGAAATATGAAGTTATGAAATTTGCCTATAAATGGATGGACATGGAGAGGATCAAGTTGAGTGAAATTAGCCAGAAGGAAAAAGACAGATATAGAATGACTGCATTTTTTCACGACATAAATATATATATATTTATATAGTTTGCCTACTAAAGGAAAAATGAATCTAGTTGTATTGAAGTAATAAGTGCCCAATAGATGGTATCTAGATGAAGAAATTAATAATTTAGATAAATCGGTGTATGTTGGTGACTTTTGATAATTTGGGTTTGTTCAGGTTCAATAGATTTGAAACCTATTGGAATAATTATTGCTACATTCTACTTTTATTTTGGGGCCAGAGCTATATCCAACTGATAGGGCATTTGACTTTCATGTGGCTGACCTGGGTGTGATCCCCGGCATCCCATTTGGTGATGCCTCAGACACACGGGACAGAGCTGGTACTCCCTGTGCTCAGCTGATCATGAGGTGCCTGGGAGGGATGGCGAGTTCTAGCCCTGGCTTGCCATCCCAATAGAGCCTTTCAAGAAGCCAGAGGAACTCCCCACACCATAAAGGCCGCCATTTTCAACATCCAGACTCCACAGCTTGTCAGAGCCCCACCCAAGAGATAAGCCAATCTCAAACCCTGCTAGTCAGAGTCCCACCCTCCAGTGAAGGCTATTTCAAGCCCAGGTATGCCTGATCCAGAGACTCAGACACACGGGGCAGAGTTACTACTGGCTCTCCCTGTGCTCAGATGATCATGAGGCACCTGGGAGGGATGGCAAGTTCTAGCCCTGGCCTGCCATCCCAATAGAGCCTCGCAAGAAGCTAGAGGAACCCCCACATCATGAGGGCCACCATTTTCAACATCCAGATTCCACAGCTCATCAGAGCTCCACCCAAGAGAAAAGCCAATCATCTCTCCATTGTGGCTCACCAGTAAATTCACGAGATGATAGCCTACTACTGATAGTACACCAGCCACATGGCAGAGCCTGGCAAGCTACCCATGTCATATATGATGTGACAAAAACCAGTAACAATTATAGACCTCATTCCCATGACCTGAAGGAATGATCTGAGGTTCTTCATATGCCTGGCGAGCATATGCCCTTGGGCTACACTAGCACTGGACAGGACGTATGGAGATGTTACTGGTGCCCACCGAGCAAATTGATGAACAACAGGAAGATAAGTGATAAAAGTGATCCAAGGTCAGGCAAAACACGGATCAGGAGAGGTCTTGTCAAAGGTGGAAATTACCACAAACGTATGGGAGTCAGAGGTTAGGTAAAACAGAGAAGGGAACAATGTGCTAATAATTGTCAAAAGTGCTTATACCAACCTAGAACTGAGCATTAAATACAGGCAAAAAGATACACATGATAACCTCTAAGTGTATGTATTACAATCCGCAATATGTAAGAGAAGGAAGAGAAAAGAGAGAGAAAAGAGATAAAGAACCTGCCATAGAGGCAGGCTAGGGAGGGTGAGGGAATCAGGGACATTGGTGGTAGGAAATGGGCACTAGTGGAGAGATGGGTGCTGGAACACTGTATGACTGAAACCCAAACATGAATATCTTTGTAATTGTATATCTCACAGTGGTATAATAAAATATTTTTTTAAAAAGCTAGTGGCAAACTGAGAGGGGGTTCTCTGTGTTAGGAAGGCAATAACAGCTCCTAAGAGTCCCTGTTCTGTGCCCTTTGAAGCAGGTATTAGCTCTCCACTCCCAAAATAAATTGAAATTGTCATTTACCTTGAGGAAGGGGACATCTCAAAGGAGGCACAAGGCTACAAAAGTATCTGGTCAGGGTCACTAAAGCCTCTCGCCTTCAAAGATAAACTCTTCAATCCGAAAGCAAAGGTGTTGGAGGCTTGCCTACCTTCCCCTCCTTCTAGCATCCGAATTCCACACCCCTACACAGAGTTCTGTTCACTGCCCTAACTCAGCAGGAAAGCGACCAAAGTTCTTGGCAGGAAATGGCCAGAGTCACATTTTGATTTCTCACTTGTCTCCTATTGATGAATTGTGTCACAGCAAACAAGATAATCTTTGAAAACTGGAAAATGGAACATGAAACCTGGAAGGATTTAATGAATCATTATCGCTCAGGTAGGATTGATTCCTGGTTTGATGCTAGACCTAGGAAGGGCCAAGGGAGCCCCTGGCATCCTCTGGGTGTGAAGAGAAGAAATGAAGCCAATTACCATGTCTTTACAGTGGTTGATCAGAATGAGAATACCAAGGCAGTGGGTGCTGGGCGGCAGCATTCCTGCATGAATGCTAACAGCCAGCTAGGGGGTCCCACTGCAGCCCCCATCTCCTGGGATACCACATGAGATCTCCTTTTAATTTTCAGATCGGAGGACATGGGGCCCATACCTATTGATGCTCCAGGCTTAACTTCTGACTTTGCAATGAGGTATCACTCCTGGTGGACTCAGAAGTTCATGTTCAGTGCTAGAGATTAACCCCGTCAGCTGTGTGCAAGGCAAGTGAGTTAGTTGCTGTACTATCTCTCCATCCCCTAGATCAGCATTGTGAGAGAGAGAGAGAGGAAGAGAGAGACAGTGTGTGTATACGTGTTTGTGTTTGTGTGTGTGTGTGTGTGTGTGTGTGTGTAGGGGGGACAGCAGAAGGGAACCAGGGAACCAGGTATCTCCTAAAGGGTGTCAGAGATGAGAGATGAAATTCCGGGATCACTCAGGTTTTGAAGTACCATCATTTGCTTTATGTGCTCCTTTTTATTTATTTTTATTCTTACTTTATTTTATTTTTGGTGGAATTTTTTGGGTCACACCTGGCATTACTCAGGGGTTACTCCTGAGGGTACTCAGGGGACCACATGGGATACAAGGAATTTAACCCAGGTCAGCAACACGCAAGCAAACACCTTCCCTGCTGTGCTGTTGCTCTGGCCCCTCTGTGCTCCTTTTTAATTGCTTCCCTTTTTCCTGATAGGGGTCTCCACTGGCAGAGATGGTGAGGCCCAGGGGTGCAGGGGCCATGAAGTGCCAGAGATTAAACTGAGAGCCCTACAGCTATCATGCATGTGCCACACCAAGTCAGTCTATCTCCACATCCCTGTTTCATTTGTTTCTTACTCCTACAGTATACGATATGCAGGTAGCACTTTAGTTTCAGAGAAGACTAGGGACTTCTTAGTCAACTATGGTACATTCAGAGGTCAGTACCTCAGAGAAGACTAGGGACTTCTCAGTCAACTATAGCATATTCAGAGGTCAGTACCTCAGAGAAGACTAGGGACTTCTCTGTCAACTATAGTATATTGAGAGGTCAGTACCTCACAGAAGACTAGGAACTTCTCAGTCAACTATAGTATATTCAGAGGTCAGTACCTCAGAGAAGACTAGGGACTTCTCAGTCAACTATAGCATATTCAGAGGTCAGTACCTCAAGAAGATTAGGGGACTTCTCTGTCAACTATAGTGTATTCAGAGGTCAGTACCTCAGAGAAGATTAGGACTTCTCTGTCAACTATAGTATATTCAGAGGTCAGTACCTCAGAGAAGACTAGGGACTTCTCAGTCAACTATAGTACATTCAGAGGTCAGTACCTCAGAGAACACTAGAGACTTCTCTGACAACTATAGTATATTCAAAGATCAGTATCTCAGGGAAGACTAGGAACTTCTCTGTAAACTATAGTATATTCAGAGGTCAGTACCTCTAAACACAGGCCTCAGAGCTGGATCAATCTAGCTGTGCTAACTTCCACTAAATTCTTAGATTTATTGAGCCTTAGTTTCCCCATCTGTTACATAGGACTATTGGGCATACCCAGAGTATCTCTAGGGATTAATCCAAATGTATAAGTTTCAGCTAGGAATCTGGTCTATAGAGGGTGCCCCAGAAAAGGTAGCAATTACTATTGTTTTATATTTTAGCTTGGGTTGGTTTATTGGACTCACAGACATGGGGCAGAGCTACTACTTGCTCTCCCTGTGCCCAGCCACTCACGAGGCGCCCAGGAGGGATGGCGGGGTTCCTAGCCCTGGCCTGTCACCCCAGCAGACCCTCGCAACAAGACCACCCCCACTCCATGAGGGCCTCCATTTTCCACATCCGACTTCTCTCATCAGAACTCCACCCAGCAGACCAGCCTATCACAGCCCGGCTCACACGGCCGCTTGCAGCCGCAGGCGGTTCATCAATAAATGCTGGACTTAGAGATGACTACAAGAGTATGCTACCTGCACGGCAGAGCCTGGCAAGCTACCAGTGTTGTATTTCATATGCCAAATACCAGTAACAATTATAGACCTCATTCCAGAATGGATTGATGCTCTTTATGTTCCTGGAGCAAGCAGATGCCCTTGGGCTCTACTAGCATGAGACAGGACATATGGAGATGTTATTGGTGCCCGCTCGAGCAAATCGATGATGAACGGGAAGACGGTGATACAGTGACAGTGGTTTATTGGGGGTGTTGGATAGTACCCAGTCATGCTCAGGGGCTCCTCTGGGCTCTGTAGTGAGGTGTTTCTTTTGGTGCTTAGAAGATCATGAGGTGTCAGGCATCAAACCCTGGCCTCCTGCATCACTGCAACCCTTTAAGCTCTCTCTGGCTCCAGTCATTATCGTCATCATTATTATTTCTGGGTTGTTCATGCATGTGGTTGTAGTAAATCATGAACTTGAACCAGGATTGACTTAGGGGTAGAGTCTGCTGCACAATCAGCTGTCATGTGCCTTGCTTTCTTCTCCTAGAAAACAAAGCATCCTTTGAAAAAGAAATTGCTTTCCTTTCCCATGGGAAGTAATTTCTACAACCCACGAGTAAATGCAGTCTAATGACTAGACTGTGACAGCAGCTATCAAGAATGAAATGTTCCATAAACAGTGCCGCCTCCTAAAATGACTCTGGTTTCGGGATCTGCTGGAGTTTTCTCTTCCCTGCTCCTGGCAGCGCCCCACACCCCCACCTCTCCCCAGTCCATCAGTCCGGGATCCTTAGTCTTGACTCTTAGCCCTCAAATCTCTGAAGAGTGTAGCGCTGTCCTGGAATTCAAGATTAAGTTAAAGGTCAGGCTGCTTCGATGTTTATTCTGAGTGGATTAGGGGGATGGGAAGTGGGGGTGGCAGTGGAGGCCTGGGGTAGGGGGCAGCAAGGGTGGTCTTGATGGCACAAAACAGTTTGTCGAGAGACCAGCCAGTGGACCATGCCTCATGGACATTTTCAGGCAAACATCTTTTAATCTCAGAACATCGGCTATAGTTTACAACATAGTCACCCTCAGCTTTTACTCTAAGCCGGCAAAAGGTGCCGAGACCATTCCTCCCCACACCACCTCTGCCTCTGCCAGATTTGTGGTATTATTACACAAACATTGGAATCATCCGTCTGGTTTCCTTCTCAAAACAGTGTTAGTCTGAACAGGAAATATACATCTCTCTTATCATCACAGACAGACTGTAACTCACCTGCTGGGGTTTTCTCTCATGTCTTTAAAAGCAGTGTTGGGCTGGAGCGATAGCCCAGCGGGTAGGGGGTTTGCCTTGCACACGGCTGGTCTGTGCTGGCCCAGACCGACCCGGGTTCGATCCCTGGCATCCCATATGGTCTCCCGAGCACCGCCAGGAGTAATTCCTGAGCAAAGAGCCAGGAGTAACCCCTGAGCATGGCCAGGTGTGACCCAAAAAGCAAAACCAAAAAACAAACAAACAAAAAATAAATAAATAAAAGCAGTGTTGTCAGTCAGAATAGTGAAGGTGCTTTTTTAGTTTACTTTTACCCAGTAAGCAAGGCACCCCATGGTCTACCAGTAGTAATCCCTAAGCACAGAGCCTGAGTAAGCCCTGAGCGCCACTGGGTGTAACCCAAAAACCGAAATAAAATAAATTCAAAACAGAAGCAAAGCAGAGCCTTGGGCCCGAATTCTATTAGCACTGGATGGTCAGACTTTTCTTACCATCTCCCTTATGGAGTCCTTCATTTTATGAGCTGTTCTGAAAGCATATCTTGTCCCTGTATCTCTATTTCTTTTATTGTTGTTAGTTGTTTTGTTTTTTGGACCACACCTGATGTTGCTCAGTGCTTACTTCTGGCTCTGTGCTCAGGGAGGGATCACTCCTGACAAGGCTCGGGGGACACTATTGGGTGTTGGGGATTAAATCCAGGCACAGTGCAAGGCAAGCACCTTATCGGTTGCCCTATCTCTCAAGCCCTTCTTGTTTTCTTTTCTGCAGTGTGGGGATCGAGTCCAGGAACAGCACACAGGCCGTGTGTTTCTGTTTTCTAAATTAGAGTATCTGTAGGATGAGACATCTTTTGTTTGCTAGAGTTTTAGCACCATTTTCTACATGCGTCAACTTTATTTTAAGACGGAGAATTCCTTCAGATATATACTTTCCTGGATTCTCTGAAGAGGCAGATCAGCTGGTCGCAGTCAGCAGGAGCCTGGTGTAGCTGTCTGACAGCAGTGTTGGTAGTTGCCGCAGTCCTTACCCTTCCCTGGTGTCTCATACTTCATCTGTTATACACTCCTTTAACTGTGTGGCTGCCGTGAACATATTTTGTTTGCTTGTTTGGGAATCAAACCCACTGGTTCTCAACAGCTTCTCCCAGGTTACTGTTTAGGGGTCATTTCGGGAGGGTGGCTCTGTTCGGGAAGTTTTGCTCGGGAACAATGCTGAGCTGAGCCCGCTGCACACAAAGGATGCATTCAGCCTTCTGAGCATCCTGACCTTGTAAGCACCTGAGCAAGTTCATAGACTGTGTGGCAGCAAGAGTGTAAGCTGGGGCCCTCTTGCTGCTCAGGCATGGCCTGAAACCACATTGAATCTTCCATGCGGTGGCAAGTCCCAGACTTCCTTAGCAGTCGGCCAGTGCTCCTAGATTGATATTCTCATGGCCTGTGCTGCCTCCAGCGTTAATGTTTTGATTCATCGCAACGTAAAAAGAATTCCCTACTCCAGGCAGTGCAGGATTATGAGGGGACTGTAATGATGTTGTTTATTTGGTTCTGGGGTGAAGGAGGTATTAGAAAATATTATACTAGCTTTTTCCCTCCAGCCCCCACCCCATCAAAAAGATATAAGTTAAAAATTTCCCCCCCTGAGCGATTGTTTCTGACTGTTCTTCCATGCAGCATACCTCTCTTCCCACCTTTCTCCTCAGGCCTGGCAGAGTGTTTCAAACTTCTCTCTCTCAGTAGCCAAACTATACACCTTCCCCTCACATACCACAGAACTGCAGATGAAGGTGCTTACAGAACAAAAGGCTGCCTTGCTGTTCCTACAGTCCCTTCAGGGATCTAGAAGGCAGATGTTTTCCGGTTAAGGGACTGGAGTGATTGTTCAGTGGGGAGGGCATTTGCTTTGCATGTGGCAGGCCTGAGTTTGATCCCCCAGCATCCTATATGGTCCTCTGAGCACTGCCAGGAGTAATTCCTGAGTGCAAGAGTAACCCCTGAGCATTGCCAGGTGTGGCCCCAAAAGCAAAATAAATAAATAAATAAATAAAATGTTTTCCGGTTAAGTCCCTATGAAAGACCCTCAAACTTGGACAGAGAGTACAGAAGATAGAGTGTTTGCTTTGTACCCAGTGGGTCAGGGTTCAATCCCTAGCACACAGTATGATCCCCAGGAGTGATCCCCTGAGCCCTGCCAGATGTGGCCCCCAAAAGAAAAACAAGCAAACCAAAGAACAAACACAAACCCAAAAAAAAATCCCTGCTAAGGCTTTTCCATGAGGATGCGTGCATCCAAGTGGCTTTTGATCTTATATTCCAGCCCACCAATCCCCTTTAGGAATCCACTTCATTCCCTGACTTGAGATGATAGGTAGAAATTATTCTTCTCTGAATAGCCAAATCTGTGCTGTGTGAGGGTTCTCTGCAGACGTGGCTGCCTCCCCTCCTGGGTGACAAGCTGTGAGGCCTGGGGCTGTGTGCTCTCTCCTCAGTCAATCCTCACTTGGCACAGAATGGAAGGTGGAAGGAAGGGCCTGGAGTGGGAGCATAGAAGAAGCATCAACAACTG
Source organism: Cryptotis parvus (assembly GCA_021461705.1). Taxonomy (NCBI): domain Eukaryota; kingdom Metazoa; phylum Chordata; class Mammalia; order Eulipotyphla; family Soricidae; genus Cryptotis; species Cryptotis parvus. Next base: position 107,949 of record JAJIBD010004408.1, read on the forward strand.
AGGAAGGAACGAGGAAGGGTGGCCTGATAAGGTTGTAGTTGCTGCTCACTCTATAAGGGACCCCACTGAATGTGGCAAGGGGTATCCCTTCTTCTAATTGCTTACCTTTGGTGGGGGTGGGGGTGAGGAGAGACTGTGCAAGCAACACTCAGGGGGCCACCAGGGCCAACCCAGAGGCGCAGGCTGTGCATTGCTGCAGATAGAGCTCCGGCCATGTCGGGTTTGCCCTCCTGTCCTTTGGGCCACCTCCCCAGTTCTTTGTTCAACCTCCACTGGCTACCCTGATGCCAAAGGCAGGTTTTGAAATATCCTCACAAAGGCACTATTTGGATGGGGCACTGAATGGAAAAAGAGGAAAAGACTGTCTTTCTTTTTTTTTTTTAAATTAATATTTTTTATTTTTACAATTACAAAGATATACAATTAAAAAGTTCATATTTGGGTTTTGGTCATACAGTGTTCCAGCCTCCTGAAAATTCCCATAGCTGTATCAGGATTTGGCCGCAGTGGATTCTGAGGACAGATTAGGACTCCTCCCTCTCTGACCCCACTGAGAAGAGTAGGAACCCCCACAGCCGCAGAAGCCCCCAACACACACACACACACACACACACACACACACACAATCACAAATGAAGCATTTGAATCTGAAATTCAGTAAAATCCCAGGTCCTTGTGTGCATCTGTGGAATCCTTACCAATGCTGCTCTCGAGAAATTCAGGAACACAACTCCACACTTTCAAGGGTGTAGGGCTTTTTGTGGGGAGAAGATGGCTAAGCAGGCAAGCATGCAGTCTGGCACCTGGGTCCCTACGCTTAGCCTGTCACCTTCCATTACCCACGAGTTCAGTGCACACGCGCATCTGGCAAGAAATGTCTGCAGGCCCAAGGGGTGGGTTTAGGTTGGGTTTCAAAGCTAAAGGAAGCAATATATCAGCAGAGGGACTGTGTGGAATAAGTGCACATCTGAGCAGGGGGCAATGCTGGGTTGGGCCTGGTTGCTGAGTTGTCAACAGCCAGGAGCCAGGGCGGTGGCACTGTTCCAGCAGGAAAGGGAAACTCTAAGCGGCTGATGCTTTAGGTGGGGGTCAACCAGGGTCTTCCACTCCAGGGCAAGTCTTCACCATGTTTAAGGCTGCAGGACAAGGCTGAGACTTCCAGAAAGCACAGTTCCAAGCAAGGAGCAGAAATTACATTTCGACTCTTCTGCGGAGCTGGTCAGAAGGCAAACCAGTGTTAGAATATGCCCTTCGCCACATTCTAGCTACTCACATGAGCTCTTTGGGCCTTAGATATCCTGGTTGAAAAATGGTACTTATTTTTAATAAAATTATTTGGAGAACTTTTTGAAAATTGAATGAGGAAAGGTACAGAAAGTGCTTATTCCACGGTCCTTGTAGGCTCCAAATGCTAAATGTTAATCAAATGAAATGTTAATTTTAAGTTAGTTTATTTGTCTACCTATATAACATGCTTCTCCAAAGCCTCTGTTACCCAGAGGGCCATACATGACGTAGCAGCATCAACTGGATGCTGTGTGGATGCTCAGAAACTTGGGCCTTACTCCAGACCTTTTGAGCCATGGCGGGCTGGATAGAACAGCGGTTCAGAGTCGTCAGGTGGCCCCGCCCTGAGAGCATCCCCGATGCGCTCTCTCCCTCCGACACACACTCAGTGAACCCCAAACACCAGACCTCCAGAGTATTTTAACAAGACAACCAGGTCTTTGTATGATATTTGAGAACTGTGAGTTACTGCTCTAGAACATTTCATGACCATCTTTATAAGTATCAGCTGGTATCCTGTGAGTCAGAGCCAAGTATTTCAAGATGCACTTAGATAGCTCCATGAGTCCTGCCGTGGCTTGATTAGTTTTTTCTAGAGCCCCGTTTACCAGTGTAGACAAATGTTTGGCTTAATGTTTTTTTTTCTCCCTTTTCTTCTGAATGCCCCTAGAGAAAAGTGCCGAGTTGCTGAGCCTACGCCAGATGAGATGAAGGGGAAACTAAAAGCCTGCCTGATCTTAAGTGGGTGATCTGAGTCTCCCTGAAGCCTCCAGGTACTCATTTTAGCATTGAATTTAAAGCGGCTGGGGAGAGGGTCACATTGTGAGAACTAGAGAGCCTGAGACCCTGATTTCTTTTGCTTCAGCCTGGAGGATCCCAGATCCTGAACCACTTTGAAGGTGCCTCAGGATTCTAAGTGAGCTAGAAAGACATTACTCACTCATTCAGTGCTTAGGAAAACATGCGCTAGGTACCCGGACTTTGGCATCTCAGATAGAGGTCTTGCTATGGCATCTGACAAACTGCATTCCTGGTGAAACCAGTGTGTGATGGTAGGGGAGCCTTGGTCATGGGGTTCTCATTACCCCAGAGGCTGGAGTTCTGGGTGACAGGGTGATAAGTCTTTGGGCTGGATCACTGAGGTGGCGGAGAAGGGAGACAGTGATTTTGGTCAAGTGTTCCAAACTACTTAGGTGCTTTAGTTGGATGTGGAGGAGCTCTAGCCTCTGTGGGGAATATCTGGAAGGGTCAGAGTTAGTGGCAGGATTGGCAGAGGCCTTCATGCTCACAGTGGGACAGACCCATGGGCAGCTCTACCCAGGCTTGCTCTGTCCTGCTCTTAGGAATCGCTCCTGACTGTGAACTCGCTGTCAAACACTTGGCAACAGGATTTTGAGTGTCAGAATCTGTTTCATGAAACAGGCCTAAGACAATGATACTTTTTTTTTTTAGGGTCACACCTGGTGACGCTCAGATTACTCCTGACTCCCCGCTCAGGAATCACTCCTGGCAGTGCCTGGGAATCGAACCTAGGTTCATTGAGTGCAAGGCAAATGCCCCATCCGCTGTGCTATTGCTCCGACCGAAGAAAATGATACTTTCTAAGCACCTTCTATTACTGAATGCCTTGGGCTACAGCAACAAACTACAGGTAACTAATTGCCTCAGAATGATATATTTGCATTTTGGGAAAACATTTTCTCTGCGTCTTTTCAAAAGCTCCTCCAGGAGCTTAGAGGTTAGTGGATATGTTTACTTACCTTTTATGAAAGTATAAAAACAATTATAATCCATAATAAGTGTATGACTATAATCTCATTTTAAAGGAGATGAACAACACAAAATATTACTCCGTGAAAGACCCTTTCCATGGGGCTTCTTTTTGCCTATCCAGTCTTCTCAGAGATAACCATTGCTTGGGTGAATCCTTCTAGAGACCTTTAGCTATGCATGAGTAAATGAGGAAATCTACCCAAGCTTCCTTCGGCTTTAAATATAAATGAGACTTATTTTTATGCTTTTACTTATTATGTCTTGAAGCTGGAGTTGCCGGGGACCTAGTTCACGGGTCTGGGGCATGCACAAGGAGTCAAGTCTGATCCCAGAGCAGAATTCCCTACCCCATGTACCATTCCCACACCACTGTTGAAGCCCCAGTACCATGAGGTGTTGGATAATATACTGGGAGTGACCCTGAGCCCTCCCACCCAGAACTGCTCAGGAAGCCCTCATACTCCCCAAATCTGAAAGCCCAAATGTCTTTTTAATCACTAAGATCCGTAAATGGTTTTCTAATAACTGAATAATATTCCACTTAGCTCCTTCCTGGGAATGAGACTCTTGGAGCTCACCACTTCCAGCTCTTTGTCTCCTCTGGGCACAGGAGGCTATCACTCTCGCCAACAGTGGCCAGGCTGCAGATGGAGTGTGGAAGAGCCCTGTGTTACATCCTGTCCTGTCATGGCAGCATGAGCTCCCACCTCTCCCCTTCCCAATGGAGAAGGCCTCCTTTTGATTTGGTGGGACAGAGCAGGACAGTCTGGCTTGCTCATTCTCCAAAGAAAGAAGTTGCTGGGGCCAGAGATAGTACAGACAGCAGGCCGCATGCCTTGCAGATGACTCACCTGGGTTCAATTCCATCTGGTTCCCTGACTACTCCCCAGAATGACCACTGAGTATATCGTCAGTACTAAGCCCTGAGCACTGCCAGCTGAGGCCCACCCATTTTTCTAAAAAAAGTTCCCAAGAAAGAAGTTGCTATAGCAGTTGTCCAGATTCAGAACACATCTTGCAGGGAGGAAATGTACCCTTTGCTATGTAAAGCCACTGATCTTTTTAAAGAAAACTCCAGCATAATCTAATATATGGTGATAAATATCCTACACTATTGGCGTTTAGGGTGCTCCTAAACTATTGCAGGGAATATTTTTATGTATAGTGCTGAGGACAGGGTGGACATTTTTACAGAACAGAGAGCAGAAGAGGAACTGTGGGTGTCTTAATCTGTGTGGGCTGCTATAACACCAAGTGGCTTAGAATAACGAACATTTCTGGAGTCGAGAAGTCCCAGATCGTGATAGCAACAGATCTGGTGGCTGGAAAGAACCCACATCCCCATAGTATGCTGCCTCTTCGCTGTAAATTCCATTGGAGAAGAGGCTGGTTGGTGTTCTGGGTGTCTGCCATGGGAACTCCTAACCCTGTCATGAGGGTTTTGCACAAGATATAATCATCTCCTAAAGGTCCCACCACATAATGCTGTCATTTGGGGGTTAAGTTTCAACAGAAGAGTTTGGGGGGGCACAAATATTCAGATTACAGCAGATAGCCATACAATATTTATGTTTAATTTGGATGGAAACATTAAATTGTTACATAATCACCAATAGCAAATAGCCCATCAATAAGTATTGTGGACTTCTTTTGTTTCACCCATTTGATATAGGTAAAAATAGTATTTCATTATTACTTAATTTGTGATTCTCTAATTAATGGAGGTCAATTTTTTATACTCACATTGTTCATTTATATTCATCCAGGATTTTTCTATTCAGTTTTTATTTAGTTTTTATTTAATTATTATTATTTTTCAATTTGGGGCCACACAGTGGTGCTCATGAGCTCCACTGATTCTGAACTTGTGGGTCATTCCCAGCAGCACTCAGGAATCATAAAGTTAGGAATTGAACCCAGATTTCCTGCAGGTAAAGCACATGCTCAGTCCTTTGAGCTACTTCTCTGGTTCCCGTCCTTTCTGAGTTTAAAAAGTAAAGTCTGGATTTAGTTTCTACAATAGAATATCTTTTTGAGAAACTGGTTCTTTGCAATCAACATATCTCTCCCCCACCCCCAATAATTCCCTGCCTGGCTTCCCAGAAATGCCTCTGTGTACATTAAATCATTGACAAATGCATCACTGTATCACTGTATCACTGTCTTCCTGTTCATCATCGATTAGCTCCAGTGGGCACCAGTAACATCTCCATATGTCCTGTCTCATGCAAGTAGAGTCCAAGGGCACCTGCTTGCTCCAGGAACATAAGAGCCTCAAACCATTCCATCAGGTCATGGGAATGAGGTTATAATTGTTACTGGTATTGGGCATAACAAATACGACCTGGGTAGCTTGCCAGGCTCTGCCTTGCAGGTAGCATATTCTTGTAGTCATCTCTAAATCTAGCATTTATTGATGAACCACATGCGAAATCAGCCACGCGAGGCGGGCTGTGATAGGCTGGTCTGCTGGGGGGAGTTCTGACGAGGGGGAAGTCGGATGTGGAAAATGGAGGCCCTCATGGAGTGGGGGTCGTCTGGCTTGTTGCGAGGCTCTGCTGGGGTGGTGGGCCAGGGCTAGAACACGCCATTCCTCGCGGGCGCTCATGAGCAGCTGGGCACAGGGAGAGCCAGTAGCAGTTCTGCCCCATGTCTGAGAGTCTCTGGATCAGCATACCTGGGCCAGATTTACAAAAAAAAACAAACAAACCAAAAAAAAAAACAAAAAATATCCAAAACAAAAACCAGAGGAACCATGATAGACAGCTTCGGAAAAGGGTTTAGTCAAATATACAGATATTAACTGTTCTCTCAGTCGTTAAGGAGAGTCGTGAACAAAAGGATCATTAAAGTGATTTTTCAAATAGAGGAATTGGAGAACTTAACTATCGCGGGCGTTTCTCTTTGTGCAGAAGCTGTCCTGGGAGGAGGAGACGGTCCCACCTGTCCCTGGCATTTCCCGACAATCTCCAGCACTGTCGTCAGACCCTCAGATACATTCCAAAGTCAACCAGCCATTCCAATCTACAGTCACTCTGCTCTTTTAATTCAATTCACAGAACTGCTGAAAAAAGTAGACATTTCTATCTAAAAGTAGAAAAAAAGGTTTGTATAGAAGGTATTTCTGTTATACAAGTATATTATACAGCGGGCAGGTGCAGGTCCGGAAGCTCTCCTTGACCTTGGATACTGGAAGCTGGGACAGAGAAGACAAAGGTCACTGGAGGCAGGAAGGGGATGCTCATGCACACAGAGCCTCCCAGCCTGCCCAGAGGCCAGAACCTCTCAATTCATCCAGCAGTGTCCCCATGATCCCTGGGGAGGATACGGAACCTGTGAACGTCAGACAAGGCTACAAGTGCGTGAGTGACACACAGAGCCCAAGCCTGTGAGGCTGCGCAGGGCCATCTGCTGACAGCCAGGGACCTGACGGGGGTCTCTGAGCTTCAGCACAACCCACTGAGGTGCTGGCAGGCCCGGGATGCAGACCGTGTGTCCTGGACCTTTACCGTAGGAGGGTCTACCACATGGGGTCTGGCTCCTGCTGCGAAGCTCCCCTCAGTCTCCTTGGCTTCTACCAAGAGAAACAGGAGCCTGTTAACACACAGTCCAGGAAACAAGAGCCCGTGACATGCACCAGAGTGACCAGCAGGAAATGACCATGGAGGGCAGCACGACCACCACCGGCTCCCTGCTCTTGAATGCTCCGCCTCCCCAGTCTTGTCACTCCAAATTTTGCTATGTACAGAATTGAGTTTTCCCCTTTTTTTTGGGGAGTCACGTGGCGATGCTTAGGGTTTACGCCAGGCTCTGCACTCAGGCATGCCCTGCTAGCGCTCTGGTCCTTTCTTTTCCCCTTTTGGTTTTGGGATCACTCCCAGTGGCCTGGCTCTGCACTCAGGAATTACCCTGGCAGTGCTCAGGGGGACCATATGGGATGCCGGGTATTGGACCTGGCTCGCCATGTGCAAGGCAAACCCACTATATTTGGCACTTCAGCCCCAACAATTTTAATTTTATAATTTCAGATTTAAGACCAAGACACACAAAATACTATTACAAAGAACCTGCTTGTTAATTCCTGCCCAAAAGAGAGTGACCAATTTTTCCATTTCCACAGCTAGCAGGTATAAGCAGACTGGAAACCATAGTTCTGGAACTGCTGTAGGAATTTGGCTCCTTCTGAAGCCCTCCTGGGCCAGCCGGAGAAAACGGAGCCCAAAACTCCATGTGCCACCTCTCAAGCAGGCTCAACACACTCAGAAATGGGAATAGTCAGACAGAACACAGGAGGGCCTTGCTTGTGTGGGGTCCCACACACAATTCTCAAGCCCTACCAGGAGTGATGCCCACTCCCCCGCAAAGGGGCAGAAAAAAAGCAGTGGAATACTATGCAGCTGGTATCACTGTATCACTGTATCACTGTCTTCCCGCTCATCATCGATTTGCTCGAGTGGGCACCAGTAACATCTCCATATGTCCTGTCTCATGCAAGTAGAGCCCAAGGGTACTTGCTTGCTCCAGGAACATAAAGAGCCTCAAACCATTCCATCATGGGAACGATGTCTATAATTGTTACTGGTATTTGGCATAACAAATCTGGCATGGGTAGCTTGCTAGGCTCTGCCATGTGGGTAGCATATTCTTGTAGTCATCTCTAAATCCAGCATTTATTGATGAACTGTGCGCTGAAATCGGCGCGCGAGGCGGGCTGTGATAGGCTGGTCTGTTGGGTGGAGTTCTGACGAGGGGTAAGTCCGGGTATGGAAATGGAGGCCCTCAAGGAGTGGGGGGTTCGCTCTGGCTTGTTGCGAGGCTCTGATGGGGTGGCGGGCCAGGGGCTAGAACCCGCCATCCCTCCTGGGTGCCTCGTGAGCGGCTGGGCACAGGGAGAGCCAGTAGCAGCTCTGCCCATGTCTATGAGTCTCTGGATCAGCATACCTGGGCCGGATTTAAAAAAAAGACTGCTGCACGGTGGATCTCAATGAGCCAGGCTGTGATAGGCTGGTCTACTAGGTGGAGTTCTGACTAGGGGGAAGTCTGGATGTGGAAAATGGAGGCCCTCATGGAGTGGGAGGTCATCTGGCTTGTTGCGAGGCTCTGCTGGGGTGGCGGGCCAGGGGTTAGAACACTCCATCCCTCACAGGAGCCTCGTGAGCAACTGGGAACAGGGAGAGCCAATATCATTGACAAATACTCATTCTAATTTTCTTGACTCGCTTGCACACACCACATAGTTTCTTGCAGAAAAAAAGTCAAATTTTCATCAGGAAACTTTCTCTGATGAGAATTAGAGTATTTTCTCACAGAAACATTTGATAGCTTGGTAACATTCAAGGCACAGTCAGCAAACTAGAGAAGACCCTTCAGCCATATTTCTTAAGCCCCTGTTTTCTCAAAAGTGGGGATGAAAATAATCAGAAGACTGTTGGGAAGATTAAATACAAGGCACAAAAATCATTGTATTTGTCTCAAGGTAAGTGATAATAAAGGTAGGCTATTATCACTATTATGGTTCTGTTCAATGCCATGCCCTCACCCGAACTTATCATCAACCTGGACACCCAGGTTGATGGGTGAGCCATATCTGGAATCTGAGGCCCTGTGACTGTAAATCACAGCCATCTGCCTTTGTTTTGAATATTTCAAAACCCAACGAACCCTAGAGAATAAACAAGGCATCAATCTTTGTGTATGAGTCACAGGCAATCATTCATTGGGTTTTAGTTGGACAGAGCACATGCCTCTGTTTTCTGAGACCAGCAGCTGAGCTATCAACAATGGCAGCTCTGTGGCCAACCCACTTTCCGCCCCTTCCCTCAACCTTCCCTCGCTTCTCATCTGTCTTAAACCCTGTCTTCCTGCTCTTTTTATTTAGGTTGGAGTCTGGCAAGCTACCCGTGTCGTATTTGACATGCCAAATACCAGTAACAATTATAGACCTCATTCCCATGACCTGATGGAATGGATTAAGGCTCTTTATGTTCCTCCAGCAAGCAGATGCCCTTGGGCTCTACTTGCATGAGACAGGACATATGGAGATGTTACTGGGGCCCACTCGAGCAAATTGATGATGAATGGGAAGACAAGTGGTACAACTGAAGTTTCCATTAGAAAGTGGGGTGAGGGATAGTCCCAGTGCAGTGCGCAGCGGGCCTGAGCGCCGTGTGTTTGGAACGCTGGCTGGGCCTGTTGCTTGGGGGTTGATTTTTTTTTTTAATTTTATTTTTTTTAGTGTGCAAGGCAAATGCCCTACCTGCTAGGCTACCACTGCCCACATTTTATATTTTTTTTTTTTCTTTTATTTTTTTTTAATTTTTTTATTATACCACCGTGAAACATACAATTACAAAGGTGTTCATAATTGGTTCTTGGTAATACAGTATTCCAGCACCCATCCCTCCACCAGTGCCCCATTTCCACCCATTTTATATTTTGTATCTAACCCTCTGGTGACCACAAGAGTATGCTACCTGCACGGCAGAGCCTGGCAAGCTACCTGTGTTGTATTTGATATGCCAAATACCAGTAAAAATTGTAGACCTCATTCCGGAATGGATTGAGGCTCTTTATGTTCCTGGAGCAAGCAGATGCCCTTGGGCTCTACTAGCATGAGACAGGACATATGGAGATGTTACTGGGGCCCGCTCGAGCAAATCGATGATGAACGGGAAGTCAGCTATTCTACTTGGTGAGGAAGCACAGCTTTACAGAATCAACTTTTTCCTCCAGCCCTTGTACAGAATATTTTCTCTTTTTTAAAGTATTTTATTATACCACCGTGAGATATACAATTATATTTTCTTTTAAAAATCATCCACCCAATGCCATCTTTGCTCAGGCCTTCCTAGAGGGATAAATATGCCACCTGACAGATGGGGATCAGGAGGTTCGAGTTTTATTACCAGCTCTCTCACAGACTAGCCTTAACCTTAATTTCTTTGGGCCTCAGTTCTCTCCTCCTATTGAAACAAGCCAGGCAGGGTTGAAGAGAAGATACCTGCTGCTACTGCTCTCATCAGACTCTTGGGAGAATAACTAAGATGATGACTGGAAGACCCCTGGGAGTTCAGAGAAAGTTGCTCTCTGAATACAGGGGCATGATTACAAGCTGCTCACAGGCAGGGGAAAGCAAGGTTGTCCAGGCATTCTCCTTGTCACTGAAGTTGCACAGACGCCCTGATAATGGAAGCAGCTTGCTCACCAGGCAGACGGTGTGGGTCACAGGTGCAAGTTCTCTTTGATGACATGTGGGAGCTTTAATAATAGCCTAGGAGCAGGTAGCATGGAAGAAGCAGCTGGAATCCTTCCCTCCGCTTTAAGGACTTCCCTCCTCCAATTTCACCTGCCCCAAAGGTGGGAATCTTGAACTGGCTGATGTTGGCAGGAAATGCTCATGGAATTGAGCATTAAATAAAATTACCTTCCTCAGGAGAGCAGGGAGCATCATATTTTTTTCCCCATGTCAAATGTTCAATGAAACTTGAAGCAACTGTGGATAAAGGATTGCTGCCTAATATACGAGGAAGTATGAGGGGTGTGGGATGAGTCCTCTTAGTGTGTTCTGCTTTGCTGTTACTTGGGGGTGAGGCCTATAAAAGGAGGGAACTGGTGTTGGGCCCACTGACTTGGCCTAGCCGAGAGAGATGGGAAGATTGAAGGTAGGCGTCCTAGAATAAAGTCTCATCTGAGGAAAGCTCCCAGCTCACACATCTGGGGGAGTTGATGGCAAAGGGGATCCAAGGCTAAGGCCTGAGAAGGAAGACAAAGAGGCCCTCTGGGGCACATAACCCAGGAAGAGTCTGAGCTGCCTGGTCTCCAGCCTCTTCAGCTCCCTCCCACCCCACTCCACCCAGTGAGCAGGACCATCTGCCTACCTGCAGACCAGCTCTGTTCCAGCTTTTGCAGAGCAGAATCCTTGTGTCTTTGGAATTAAACAGAATTGCATTTCAATCCTGGCACTGTTGGTTAGATTTGGATTTACATTTTCCTAAGTTTCCACATCTTCTGACAAGTAGGAGCCATATTACCCACCTGAGAAGTAGGCAAAACTGATGGCTAACAAGAACGAGCTATCCACACTCGAGGACTGAACAGTGAGATTGGAAGAGCAGCAGGATCCTTAGGATCTGGCCTTTCACCGGGGTCACTGTGATAACTGAGGTGTTTTAGTATCTGTCTTATGATTCCATGTGGTACCCCCAGATAAGCACCTGCCCCATCTCAGTGCCTGCTCTGCACACATCTCTCAGGCCTACAAAACCCTCATTTCTCTGTTGATTGAACACAGCCTTCACTTCTACAGCTTGTCACTAATACAGATGTCAGCTTATATTCCAGGGGAAAGAGACAAGAAATGAAAAGAACTGTTAAGTAGGTAGATACTAGATGCAATAGGTTCTTTATGGGTGGAGGTAGGAAGCAAAAGCAGGGAAACATAAAGATTTGCAAATTTAGAGAAAATGTCCTTGAAAAGAATTTATACCCGTGTTTAAGAAGAGTGTTCAGATAGAGTCTGGCCTGGCAGTAATGACCCTAACACTGCCTGGTGAAATCCAGGACGACCTGCTCTTTGGGCCTCGATGTCTGGGTGCACTTTTCTCTCTACCCAGGAGCCAGGCCCAAGACTAGACAAACATGGAGTCAGCTGTGTTATGTGGAAGCTAATAAATTGAGCCTGATACCCCCACCAGAGCAGAAGGAACGATTGTCCTGCAAGCACTCAACAGGGGAAGGAGACTGTAGTGTCCTTCCTCAGAAGGACACTTCCAAGACCTATAGGATCCTTCAGTCTAGAAGGGCAATGACAGCAGGGACATCTGAGAAGCCAGGCCACAGCTATAGAACCTGGCCCTTGAGAATGTGACTGGCCCGCATCATTGGCATGATGGCATGTTTTCAATTCTAAATGCTGAACTGCAGCCCTCAGCACAGACCTGCAGAAATGGACTGCATTTAAGTGTATGGTATCACAGGTCATCTCTGTTACACGGAGATGAAGTCTCATGAGCGTAAGTCACAAGCTAAAGAGCAGAAGGCTAAAGAGCCCATTGGAGTTGGAGACACACAGATGCTCACCTTTGCAGAACAGAGTATGGAGCGCGTGTCTCTCTCTCACTTGTGCAGAGTCTAGAAGCTGAGGCTCTCCGCTGTGCTTCAGAAGTCAACAACTCATGGGGTTACGGTGGTAATAAGGGATAGGAGAAGAAGCCATTAGGAAGGGAGTTAGAAGTGTCATGATTTTCAAAGAGCAAAGTACCGTCCATGGTTGCTCTGCAAATTCCATCTTTGGGTTCCTTCCTGGGATCAAGTTCCTTCAACTTCCATGGTGAAATCCACATTCCAGTCAGTGCAAAGGCAGAGCCCGGAGAGATGAGGGCAGCTTTCATTCCTTTTAAGGTCACACCAAAACAATCTAGTCACATGGACATACATAGTTGCAGAAGAGGCTGGGAACTTTCCTTAGCTAGGTGACTGTGCTTCCCTGCTTTTATTCCCTCAAAAACCAGAGAGGAAAGGGAAATGGAGTATATGGTACCCACAGGCCATCTCTGTTACACCAAGACGAAGTCTCGTGGAGGTAAGTCACAAGGTAAAGAGCAGACTAGTAGCAAGTTTGAAGCACAGGTACCTTGGGTCCCATTCTCATCAGTCAGAGCACCGGAGATTCAACCAGCTATCACTGTCCAGCCATAAATTCTTACAAGATTTCAGTAGATTTCCAATTTCTGGACCTGGGAATCTCCTCTTATAGGGGCATCATTCATGCCCTCTCCAAATACAGTTGGTCTCCTCTGAGGTCCTTGGGGTCAGGACTTTAATAGATGAGATTTGGGCTGGTGGATGGGATCGAATTCTTACCGTAACAACCTAACATGAGCACTAGACTGATTTTATAATAATTATTTGTGTTTATTGGTTTCATCAACCAAGATACCAGGATTTAGATTTCTTAGCACTTTTTAGCTGGGAATGTCACTTTATTTTAAACTGCAGGCTTGGCTTGCTTTCTGTCAGTAGAGTTTGAGTCAGTAGAGTTAAACTCTACTGAAACCACTCTCCCTGGTGAAGTTCTGCCAGGTTCTAGCCTCTCTTCTACCTGATCCATGCTTGGTCATGTTTGTGGTTAAATATTTTTATTATGTGCTTTTTGTCTTGAGGATGTGCAAAACTGAAATAGGATTTTCTGTTGTTCTTACTACCTGATTCTCCTGAGACAGATGAGATAGAATTCTGTTTCATTCACTCCCAACTCCAAACCCTGTTTTCTGCTCTGTTACTGTAGAGTCCAGTCTGAGAAGAAAGAAGAGGTAGAGGGATGGGGCGAGAACAGGAAAGCAATGGGGTGTGGTGCACTATCCAAGTGTGCCCTTAAAGAAGCAGCTCTGAGTGATTTTTTTTTCCTGAAAGGATGGTAGAGATCAAATAAACATGCACAACTCTAAAGTAGAATTTCACTCGAGTTATTGTCAATCTTACAAACAGGACACCTACTAAGAGATTGGGGGAATTTTTTTGGACAAAGCATAGCAACATAGGAGATCAAATAGATGCTACTAATTTTCCTTTTGTTTGACTTTTGGACCACACCTGGTCATGCTTAGGGTTTCTCCTGGCTTTATGCTCAGGAGTTACTTCTGGTGATGCTCAGGGGGCAGATGGGGTGTCAGAGATCAAACCTGAGTTGGCCACATGCAAGGAAAATGCCTTACTTACTGTACCATCTCTCTGGCACCTACTGTTAAAAGTTAATCAAAGGTGGTTGATTAACAGCATTAATCAACCACCTGTTAAAGGCTGGTTGACCCCCTCCTCCATTTTGCCGAGCCTGGTGGACCCGCCCAGGAACTGCCCGGGGAACCAATATGCAGAGCTTCGCAAGCGGCTGGGGAGACTGGAGCCGGCTCGCGCCGAGCCCAGCTGACGATGGGATCCCAAGGAGGGCAGATGGGTTTTGGGTGTTGGCCCATCGCCTCTGAGGGGTCCCGGAAGCAGCCAGATGAAACTCGCCCATCACACTAGCCACCATCTTCGCTGTCCGGACGCTGAGAAACTGACCCACGAACAGATCAACTGAGCAAGACCAGTTTGAGCCCAGATCGCCGGGCCGCTTGCGCCGCGGTCCACTAAAATAGTGAAACAGTAATGTCATTTAATGCACTGTATTCCACGAAGAGCAGGAAAGTTTGGCGGGGGGGGAGAGATAAAGAGGAGAGAAATGACATACAGAACCTGCCAAGTAGTTGAGGTGTGGGAGGGGGAGGGAGGTGGGGACATTGGTGATGGGAGATGGGTTTGGGTGGAGGGATGGGTGTTGGAACACTGTGGATCCAAAACTCTACATGAGCATCTTTCAATTGTATGTCTAAAATGGTGTAATGATATTTGGGGGAAAATAATAAAAATTAAAAAAAAAAAAAAAAAAAAAAAGGCTGGTTGATTTGTGTCTGCATGGGAAATGCTGGAGGTAGAAAAGTATTTTCTGCCTAATTCCAGGTTCATTCTGTGGGTTACATGCAGTGGCAGCCATTGCCTATAGTCCTGTGACCAAATGGGCAAAATGGACCGCTGACAAACAGGCTTAAAAGCAACCCCAGATACATGCCCATCCAATTGCTAAATTTTGCAATTGTGTGCTGCCTCCCAGGAACTGGAAAATAAAGAGAGAGAGAAAGAGATTTCCTTGTCTTCAAGTACATATCAGGAAAGAATTGTGCATATTATCAGAGATTACAGGCCTAAAATGCTAAGATAAGAACAAAAATGCATGCAATTACTCAAGTATTTTAGTTGGGATACAGGTTTGGCTGCTCTATAAAAGACTAAAATAACAGACACTGGGAATTGGCCTAGAAATCATTAGAGTAAACATGCCCTGAGCTCTAGGTCTGAGAAAGAAAACCACATTCAACGGAACAGAGTGGAACTACTGACTGTCCTTAGCACAGGGAGGTTTTGGAAAGCACCAGGTCTGGAGAGCTGTCCTTGCATAAGGTCTCTGAAAAATACATCACCAAAGAAAATGGAATATTATAGCAAAGATTCAGATGAATAGCAAGTCTTTGAACATGATTTATAGCACAAGGAAGCCCATTGAGCATCCTCACTAGGAACTCTACAAGAGAATAGCAAAAACACATATGAAAACGTGCACCAAGACAGAATGTGACAGCTGAAATACCAAATTGTCAGATGTAATTGAAAATAATGGCAAAGCATCTCTGTGCTGGTTTCTAGCTTTCATTTGCTTTTTTTTTTAACATGATAAATTTCAAGCATATATGAAAGTAGTCATGTATGTGACTTCGCTAGAGAACACTTGTTCTTGCATGGGTGAGACCCTGAGCGCAGTCCCTGGCACTGCAACCAACTGTGTGACCTGCTCATAACAACAGTTACGTAACTTCAGGCTCCACAACTAGTGCAACCCAGTACTTCCTCAACGCCACCACCACCACCATAATAAAGTAGCCAAGACAGAATAATGAAGTTCCATCACCCATATTTAACAAGTCATGAACTTCATTTAACCTTTACCCATTGCTACAAAACTTAGGGCAATTATTTAGGTCCTTGTCTCTCGTTCACCTTTCTATCTAGAAAAAATCTGTTTTGAATCAGTCTACTTCTCATTAGATCCCCTTCCACTCTATGCAAAACCACTGTCACCTGTTGTCTGGAGCAGCTTTGCTGGCAATTCATCATGGTTTCCATTTTTTTCAACTCTTGATTAAAAAATAAAAGACTGAAAACCACACAAAAACAACTAAAGATTAAGACCTATTATTATAAGACCAACTTCCTTATAATTGTCGGCTAGAAAGAGAAACTTTGTCAGTTATCCCAATGTGACCCATCTGTTCTCCATCCAGCCCGAGGCCCTACCTCTCTATAGTAATCTGCTATTATTAATAGCCTACTTGCATTTGAATACTTTGCCATAGCAAACAAAGTGATCTCATGGTTCTGGAAGCTGGAAATCCAAGTTCAAGGTGTGGCAAGTGTGCTTTCTCCTCCTGACTTGCAGAGAGTAGTGATAGTCCTCATAAAGTCTTTCATCTGGACTTGGGAATCTCCTCTTATAGGGACATCAGTCATATTGGATTAGGGTCTACCCTCATGCCCTCTCTCCAAATACAGTTGGTCTCCTCTGAGGTCCTTGAGGTCAGGACTTTAATAGATGAGATTTGGGCAGGTGGATGGGATCGAATTCTTCCTGTAACAACAAAACATGAGCACTAGACTGATTTTTACAATTATTTATATTTATTGGTCTCATCAACCAAGATACCAGGATTTAGATTTCTTAGCACTTTTAAGCTGGGAATGTCACTTTATTTTAAACTGCAGGCTTGGCTTGCTTTCTGTAGCTTGCTTGCTTGTTTGCTTGCTCGCTCGCTCTCCTTCTTGCTTGCTTGCTTGCTTGCTTGCTTGGTCACACCTGGTGATGCTCAGGGGTTACTCCTGGCTCTTTGTTCAGGAATTACTCCCTGACAGTATCAGGGGACCATATGGGATGCCAGGGATCAAACCTGGGTCAGCTGCATACAAGGCAAATGCCCTACCCACTGTGCTATCTCTCTGGCCCCACTTTCTGTAACTTTCTTTTTCTTAAAATTTATCTGCTAAAAGCCTGGTCTATTTACCTGTTGAGTTTCTCAGAGTCTAGGGTTTGCTGTTGAGAACTCAGAGAAAAGTCTATGTCTTTATTCTTGTGTTTCCTAAAAAATTGGTAGCTGGATCCACAGACTTGAGCAAACTTGGATTTGATGCCTTTGGCAGATCTACAAAGAGTTATATCAGCATCATTGATCTTATGATGACACATACGACCATGTCACACGTTTAAAGTGTACAATACAATGAATTTTAACAAATGCTCACAGTCTTCATCACATGAATATACAACATCATAGAATATCATGAACGTCTACATACATACACCATAGTTAAGGGATATAATATTATATTGCTCAAATAACTCTTATATTGTCTCCTTGTGAGTCAATAACCCTTTTATCTTCACTCTTGGCCCCAGAAAGAGTGAAATCATTGATTGGTATTGTGTCAGTATTGCTTTTCTCTTGCAGAATTTTACGTAAATATTATTATAGAGTATGTTGTATTTAGCTTCTTTGACTTAGCAGAATGCTTTGAGATGCTGCCATGTTGTACAGATCAATAATTTATTCGTTTTTATCACTCCAGCAGTATTTTGTTGTGTGGCTGTACCATAATTTATTTTCTATTCATCTGATGATTGACACTTAGGTTATTTACAGTTTGAGCTATTAGGAGTAAAGCTGCTATGATCATTTGCATACAAATATCTCCCCTGACATGTGTTTTCATTTCATTTGAGTAAATACCTAGAAGAGGAACTTCTGGGTCGTTTGAAAAGTTTATGTCTTACTTCATAAGAAAAGGCCAATTTGCCTCATTAAGCAGCTGTGCTGTTTTGCATTCTGAGCTGTAACATACGACAGTTGCTCCCTATCCCAGTGACATTCTGTGTCATTGGTCTTTTTAGATCTAGTTTTTTGGGTGGAATTAAATAATAGTGGTGTTTCATTGTGATTTTTTCCTGCAATAACTAGTAATGATGCTGAATATGTATCCTCTTTAATGTTAATATTTTGTCTATTCTTAAGTTTCTTATTGAGTTGTAAGTGTTCTTTACTTATGTTAGATATTGCCATTTATCAGACATAGTACCTGTGTCTAGTCTTGTGCTTCTCAATCCTTCCTTTCTCTTTTTCTTTCTCTTTCATTCTTTTTCTCTCCTTCCTTCCATATTTTCTTCTTCCTTCCTTCCTTCCTTCCTTCCTTTCTCTCTTTCTCTTCTTTCCTTCCTTCCTTCCTTCCTTCCTTCCTTCCTTCCTTCCTTCCTTCCTTCCTTCCTTCCTTCCTTCCTTCCTTCCTTCCTTCCTTCTTCCTTCCTTCCTTCCTTCCTTCCTTCCTTCCTTCCTTCCTTCCTTCCTTCCTTCCTTCCTTCCTTCCTTCTTTCTTTCTTTCTTTCTTTCTTTCTTTCTTTCTTTCTTTCTTTCTTTCTTTCTTTCTTTCTTTCTTTCTTTCTTTCTTTCTTTTCTTTCTTTTTCTTTCTGTTCCACACCCAGTTGTATTCTAGGCTTACACCTGACTGTACACTCAGGGATCACTCCTAGAGGACTCTGGAGAACATATAGGGGGTCAGGGCTAGAATCTAGGTCAGCTGTGTACAAGGCAAGAACTCTACCCCACTGTGCTATAGCTATTGCTCCCTTCACTTTCTTTTAAAACATATTTTTTCTTGAATGAGAGACATAGTACAAAGGTTAAGGCTCCAGCCTAGCATGTGAGTGTTGCATGACAATGCTTCGGGTCCTAGCACCACCAGGTGTGTCCTCTGAGCATTGCTGAGTGTGACCCTAAAACAAAAACATTTATTTTTTCTCCCTTCCTTTTTGGAGTTGTCATCATTGTGCTATTTGGGCTTGTACTTGTTGCCATGTCTGAAGGTTTCACACAAGTTTCAGTGCCAAAGCTTGTACAATTGTGGTGCTCTCTCTCTCTCTCTCTCTCTCTCTCTCTCTCTCTCACACACACACACACACACACACACACAAAGTTGCATGCATTGAGGGAGGGCTGGGCTTGCTATGGGATTCACATCTGGTAGAGCTGGGACTCACACTCAGTGATACAGGGAAGTGCTGGGAAATCAAACTCTTGGCCCCATGCTTGCAAGGCAGATGATTAATCTATTACAGAGCACATATGGGCCCCCATTTCCACCCTTCAGTGGTGTGTGTGTGTATGTGTGTGTGTGTTTGCAGGAACGCTGATGCTCAGGAGGCTCAGGGGTTACTCCGGTTACTCCCTCAACCAGGCCAGTGGCTAAGTATGAGAACACAAAGATGTGGGTGCTTCCTGCCCTGCGGGCACCCTAGAGTGCTCAGGGGACCACTGTGGCACCAGGAGAGCAGTGGGCTCAGGCACGTGTGCAGCCCTCAGTCCTATGAGATACTCGCACAATCCTCACAGAAGAGGGTTTTAGCTTTCCAACTTCTTTCTTTCATGCTCTTCCCCTTTTTGTATCTCTGCAAACATTCTTTGCCTAACTGGAAGGCTATCACTCAACCTGTGCTAATTAGCAGGAATGCTTGTTTATAAAAGAGGAAATAGCTTCTTCACTAACTATTTATTTATCTAGACATAGAGTTAATATAGGAATGACTGGATCCTTTCATCCATGATCAGAACAGTAACTTTTTTCAGGTTTTCTGTGCAGACTGTCTCCATTGAGACAGAGGAGAAGCAAGAGTGATGGTACTCTAGAAAGTAGCTGTTACAACCCAGGACATTCAGTTCACTAAACTCCCTCCAGAAATGGGCTCCAAAGTTCCAAGCCCAGGAGACCAGGGAAATCACTCAGTGGTAAGAGCACACGCCTTGCATGTGTGAAGCCCTGGGTTCCTTCCTTGACACTGTAAGACAACAAAAACAAACAGCTTAAGTTCCAGCCCCAGACCTCCAGATCATGGTAGCTTCCATGCTGGAGAGAGAAGCAGAAATGTCTTTGTTACTACAAAATTAGCCAGCTCTTATGTGCATCTTTCAGGTCTCTGTAAAATCAGCTTCAAATGCTGTAGCTTGTGCTAGTCAAGTATCTTTCTTACACAGTTTGAGTGTGTAGTTGCAGAGCTCTCCCAATGCCCAGGCCTCTTTCTTGTTTGCTTCCCATGTCTAGTCCATGCTGGTCTGTTGCTGGTTTCTTGTTTTTGTTTTGGGGCCACATTTGGTAATGCTCAGAGGTTAATCCTGACTCTGCATTCAGGAATCACCCTGGAGATGCATGATGCTTGGGGGACTGTATGGAATGAAAGGAACCGGGGCCAGCTGCCTGTAAGACAAGACTGTTATACTGTCTCTCTGGCCCTCTTGGAGGTTTTGCACCTTGAAGTCAACCACTGTCCTGGATGTTACTGATGCTGTTTACTCCCTCTCCCCGCTGCTTTCTGTCCCTTTGGCTTACTTCATTCTCCAAACACCAGCTGCTTTTCCTTCCTGACATCAGTCCAGGTACTGCTTTATGCCTGGGTGTGAGCAAAAGGTCCAAGAGAGGCTTCTGAATGTCTGGGTAAAAATAGAGGTTCAAGGAAAATGTGCCTGCTCTGAGCTTCCCCCCATTTAATTATTCTTATTTTTGCTTCTTGGCAATTCACTTATTTATCTGACTGCTACCCCTCAAATTGGTGAGATTTAAAATGATCAAATAAATGAACCAGATCACAGCGAATCCTCCTCCACCGTCCGGCCCACCCCCTGCCTCCCCGAACAGTTCCTGCAGCACAGGGCTGGTTTGGCTGAAATCTCAGTAAATCTCAGTCTTCCTTCCTCTGGCCCTGCTCCTTCCTGGATCCTGAACCTCTGGTTTCCTTACCAAGAAAATATATTTTCTTGCAACTGCACTTTCAACTTTGGAGTCTATCCAGATCCTAATTCTCCTGGCCTCTGAATAATATTAATGCTACCTCCCAATCATCTCCCCTTTTCCTTCCCCTTTCCTCTGCAGCCAGGAAGGCAGCGGCTTAAAAAGGCAGATGTTCCCATCACAACGGGCTGTTCTTACGGTTACTTTTTAAATTTGACTTTTGAATGATGGAGATGGGTCCTCTGCCACCCCAGGCTGAATGTTATCAACTTGTATTTGCATATAAGAAAACCTGAAGCAATTGTGAAAGAAAATAGGCAAATGAGACTGGGTTTGTTTACAATAAGTGCAGACATGTCTCACATTTACTTTTTCATCAAAGGCCAGAATGTAGTTGTTGTTTCTGTGTGTAGGTGGAAATCTATGCACAGCTCTTTGCATAGTAATCAGGGTGAAGGTGGAGCATTCAGGGAGCATTTTTCAAAGGAAGAGAATGAAAATATATATATTTTTTGCAAACTTTATCAAAACCCTAAGAGTTTGTGTGTAAATGGCTGATCTTGTGAATAAATGCCTCACTCCCAGCCCTCTCTGCAATGTCCTTCAGGTCCTTGAAAAGACCTTCTCCCCCTTAAGTTTACCCCCAAGTTTGTGTTCTATGAACTTCCCAGTGAACTGGCTTTTGAAGATAACCTCCTAGGTGTTTACTTGCTTAATGTTTTCTCCCCAGCTAGGGCTGGGACCACCTGTATTGTATTCATTCTAAGTGTCTCACCTACTTAACGGTGCAAAGCTCTCCTAGAATAGGCAGGTCATAATGGAAGGATGAATATCTTTGGTGATAGACCTATATTCAATGGTGCCCATTTTATAGGGAAAGCTGAGCAGTTTCAAGGCTAACACGCTCCCTGGCCACTGCATTCAAAGGGAAGCAGGTCTTCTTATCCGTGGGATTGACTCCCCGAGTCCCCTCCTCATTCCCTCCTGTGACCGCTATGACGCTTCCTTTGCTGAGCATTGCAGATGGCTGCTGGGACTCTCAGAGTCCTTGGATCAAGGCCTACAGCTGTTAAGGACATCAGTTTGGGTGAGTTGGGGTTAGATGACCTTTGGAAAGAATGTCAAAGCCTATTTCTTAATGGCTTGTCTACAGAAGACATGCTAACCAGTGACCTTTTCTGGTTGGGGGACACTTTTAGAGTTGTCACGGACCCACAGAACTGGAAAGAGAGAGAAAGAATGCACACAAAAGTCCTGCCTCCCCTCTGAGCTAAAAAGCCTCCAACAGCCCTGCCACAGAATGCTCCCAGGCAGGAACAATATGCAGGAGCTGTAATCTCCCTACCATGATCTCTGGGTAATGCCTAATGAGAACACACAGATCTGTTATGAAAGGTGGGTCATCCATTCTTAGATTCCTCCAGAGAACTGGGGGCATGCCTTCCTTATACGACCCAGCTTTTGGTTCATCAGGGATTCTAAACAGATTGCGGAAATGCTCATCTTGCATTTTTATTCCCTTTCTCTGTCTCTCTCTCTGTCTCTGTCTCTCTCTCTCTCTGTCTAGGCAACATTGCTTAGATGCTTACAGGATTCTGGCCTGTGAGTGAGGGCTAGGCACTTCATCATGGCATGCATTAGGCATATTTAGAAAAGTCAGAGTTGCAAAGGGAAGGAATGTAATAACGGGGATTTAGCGCTGAAGCAATTTAGGAGAGAGAATGTTAATAAAAATAACAGAAATGCAAGTTGGTATAGATCTTGATGAAATACTGCAGTGCAAAAATTCAGGGATATAAGAAAGAGCTTCTGCATTGTTCAAAAGGACCTGGTTGGAATACCCCATAGGTTAGAACATAGTTTTTGCACTGAGTTTGAACTTTACTTTGTGGTTAGTTGTCTTGTTACTTGTTCACTTTGGGACAAATTTCTTCTGTTTTATTTTCTGTCTGAAAAGGAGGGATTAATAATGATGAAGAAGAGGCTCTGGGTAGAAGACGTGTCCAAAAAAGAAGCCCAAACCAAAGGGTCACCCTCTAGCCTCTGGGGACACTGATTTTTCTTCCCGGCTTGCTGGATAGCACTAGACTAAGGCCCCTGAGGCGCAAGAAATGATACTGATAAATCCAACCTAGGGTCCAGCTCAGAGCCTGCCTCTAATGAATCATCTCAGTAGCGTCGTGAGATTTGACAGCTAATAAGGTGATACCTAGATAAATTTAGAATTCTGGCAAGCATTTTCTTTTCTTTCCTTTTCTATTTGTATGTTTGTTTGGGGCCCACACACATAGTGCTTGGGAGACCATCTGCAGCACCAGAGATTTAACCAGGGTCAATCACAGCATGACAAGCTCCTTATCCACACTATCTCTTTGACCCCAAATAATAATATTTAAGCATTAGCATATCCTTTTGCAGTGTTTGGGACATGCTTATACTTGAATTTTTTTTCTTGTTTGGAATTTGGGTTCTTTTGTACTTGTTTGCTTTTGTCTCCCAAGCAGTGCTCAGGATGTACAGGGGGGAATTGCAGGGGCCCCCTGTGATTCTTAGTATATCAAGCCCATTTAGTACAAGGACCAAAGGATGCTTAGACCCTGTAGTGCCTCTGACTACCTGGACCATCAGTGCTTGGGAGCTCTCAAGGCCACACTCAGGGAATCCTGTGGTGCCAGGGATCAGTACTCGATGAAATGATGGGAATTTTTATATACTACAAACTGTTAAGTAGGTTAGTCAACATCCATCACCATACTTCGTTTCAAGTGTTTTCTCTTATGAGAACTTTTGAGGTTTATTACTCTCTTAGCAACTTCCAGTTATACAGCATAGTATCTTCAACTATCTCCACCCTCTGTCCTCCAGCATTCATTCTAGCTATCATTGGAAGCTGGATCTTTTGATTCCCTTCTCCCACTCACCCACACCACCCCCTGCCTTGATCAACAATTTGTTCTCTGAATCTAAAAGGTTTTTACTTCTAGTTTTGTTTTTCACGTTTCACAATTAAGTGAGATTCTAAGGTATTCATCTTCCTCTGCTTAATTTATTCCACCTAGCATGATGCTTTCGAGTTTCATCCACATAGTCACAAATGGTAAGATTTTCTTTATTCTTTATGGCTAAATATTCTGCTGTATATATGTTGATGTTATGTTTATGTATGTATCTTTTGGTTTGGGGTCACACCTGGTTGTACTTGGAAAATACTCATGACTCCTAGGGACTGTTCAGAGAACTATGAGATCACTGTATCACTGTATCACTGTCTTCCGGTTCATCATCGATTTGCTTGAGTGGGCACCAGTAACATCTCCATATGTGCTGTCTTATGCTAGTAGAGCCCAAGGGCATCTGCTTGCTCCAGGAACATAAAGAGCCTCAAACCATTCCATCAGGTCATGGGAATGAGGTAGATAATTGTTACTGGTATTTGGCATATCAAATATGACACAGGTAGCTTGCCAGACTCTGCTGTGCAGGTGGCATACTCTTGTAGTCACCTCTGACTTAGCGATAGTCCAGTAGGAAGGGCATTTGCCTTGCATGCAGCCAACCCGGTTTGATCCCGGCATCCCATATGGTCCCCTGAGCACCGCCAGGACTAATTCCTGAGTGAAGAGTAAATAAATAAGTGAATAAATAAATAAATAAGTAAATAAGTAAATAAATACGGAAGATAAATCCCAGATCTCCCACATGTGAAGCATGGCCTTGAGTTATGCATGGATTTATGAATATTTACATTGTTTTCCTACTGTAGCTCATGAAACAGCCTGTGACCTCACTCCACCCCTCTTGGCCATGGTATGGGGAACCAGCAAGAGGCTGTCTGTGGACATTTGGGAGCAGAACTTCAGACACCTGCCCAGCTGCAGGAGGTAAAGCCCCATTTACCCATTTATCAGCAATTCAGTTGAGCTTCCCTACCCTTCACCCCTGCCCTGACATCTCAGTGAACCAACAAGAGCCATAACTAGCCATTTGTATACCTGTTAATGGTGGTCTGCTATCTGCTAACTCTTAAGCTGATCTCATCCCAGTGCCAAACTAAGGCCATTGAGGTCACACCATCTACCCAGATAACAGACCGAGCTCACATATACTGAGCAGTTACAGATCCTCACATGCAGGTCCAACTCAGACTGGCTTAACTGCAATCCCCTAAGCCCTACGATTCAGAATAACCTGTTCACTTGCTGAGACCAGCTTATAATGACTTGAAGAGTTTGCTCCTTCAAATGCACAGACACCAACATAATGCTATGTGAATCATAACAAATCTGGTGTACCTGGTATTACTAAAGGAAATGAATAAAACTTTAGCACTTGTCCCTAAGATATTGAGCTCTATGGATCCTTGTTGGCTGACTCCACCACAAGTGACTCTGGGTCTTTACAGCTTAAAGCCATTTGCATACCTTAAGGCCAGGGCCTTATCCTAAAGAGATCCCTCTTGTGCAAAACACAAAAGGAGCATGGAGACATAAGACAGTTGAGAGAGAAAAACTGCCATTGGGGAAGAAGTGTCCTTTTGGTGGGAGACATCTTGGTCTGAGCACATGGTGAGAGGCCTGGCCAAGAGCTAGAGGTCTGGGAAAATCTTTGGCCTGGGATTGTAGTAGCAGAGTTTGTTTAATTGTCAGTGATAAGTAAAAGACTTTTAGAACTGTGCTGGACTCATGGATTTTGCCTGTACGTCATTGGCCCTTGAGGTAAAAGGGAACTCTGTCCCTGATATTGCTAGGGGCCACAAAGAATCCCCAACAGATCCTGACAAATAACTCAAAATCATTAGCCAAAGGAGAAAGCTCAAAAGTTGTGTGTATGCACAATACCTACAGAAGGCCCAGGGTCCATCTTTTGGCACCACATGATCTCTGAGGACCACTGGGAGTGACCCCCAAACACTGTTCAGTGTGACCCCAAGACAAACATAAAAATACCAAAATAAGACCCCTTAAACAATCATATTGAAGAAGCTCATGTTGAAGCAGCTCAAGGGAAGGAAGAAAACACAGGGCAATAAAACAAACAGAACCAGGTAAACAATGCATGAAAAAAAGTGAGGGAGTTTAATATAAAAACAGAAAATAAACCAATATTTCTGTTATGCTTGAAGCTGGAAAATACATCAACATAACATAAAAAAGTAGACTGATCATGCAGAAGAAAGAATCATCAAATAGGTTGTTTGAAATGAGTCATCTAGATTGGTGTTTCTCAACCTTTTCCTGGCTGTGGCACCCTTCCAAACTTATTTCCTTTCTGAGGCTCCCCCTGTCTCTTTCTGTGGCATTAATTTCCCCATTTAATCTCTTTAAATGGGGATTTATAAATTTTCACCCATTTCGTCCTTGGAACATCATGGGAGGAAGCTAAATGGCCCTTTGCTTGAGGCATGCTAAATTTTTTTTTTTTTTTTTTTTTTGCTTTTTGGGTCACACCCGGTGACGCTCAGGGGGTTACTCCTGGCTCCTTGCTCAGGAATTACTCCTGGCGGTGCTCAGGGGACCGTATGAAATGCCAGGGATCGAACCCGGATCGGCCCGTGCAAGGCAAATGCCCTACCCGCTGGGCTGTCGCTCCGGCCCCAGAGGCATGCTAATTTAGAGGAATGATGCTGCCTGAGTATTCATGCCAACCCCATGTATGGAGGCCCTACTAAACAAAGTTATAATATCATGAGATGAGGTTCTTTGGGAGGTAATTACATGCTGAAGTCATAGCTTTTTATAAAGGTCCTACAAAATACCCTACACATTTCGTCACAGGAGATGTACACTATAAGAAGTTCTGACTCCCCAAAATACCCTCATCTGACCATTTTGGGCTTCCTGTCTTGAGCTTACAATGCCCCAAACTGTGAGAAATAAATGCATGCTGTTAAACCCCATTTTGTGGTATCATTAATAGCAGACTAAATGAACTGCTAAGGAACTGTCAGGACTGTCTGGATGCCAAGGCTGTCTGGGCTCCCAAAAGTACTAGGGTCTGTTGGGTTCCCTGGCCATATATGGGGCCAAAGGCCATACCCTCTGGCCAATGGACACAGAAGCATGATCACCAGTTCTTAGATAAGCTGTCACTGTATCACTGTATCACTGTCTTCCCATTGTTCATCGATTTGCTCGAGTGGGCACTAGTAACATCTCCATTAGTCCTGTCACAAGCAAGTGTAACCCAAGGGCATCTACTTGCTATAGGGACAGGAGGAGCCCAAAATCATTCTTCAGGTTATGGAACTGAGGTCCATAATCATTACTAGTCCTTAACATAAAAGTAAATAAAACATGGTAGCTTTTCAGGCTTTACCATGTAGGTGGTATAGTCTCAGTAGAAGGCTCTCAACCTGAGCATTTACTGATGAAACTTAAAGGGGGAAGATCAGGTTTTCTCTTGGATGGAGCTCTGAGGAACTATGGAGTCTGGATGTTGAGAATGACTAACTGCATGATGTGTGGTTTGCTCTGGCTTCTTGCCAGGCTTACTGGTATCAGTTAAGACATATCTATAACTGTTTACTATGTATAAATGTGAAAGAAATTGTGAAGAACCATATGCAAAATTCAGTATCCTATAAAAATATTGCAGGCTGCTTTGCGGCCGTGTGCCAAGGGACATGTGGGTCTGGCATGGGTGGGTCTCTCCTTCCGGGACAACTGGCATGGAGGCGGAGGAGAGGGCAGGGTCTAGATAAGTTAAGATTTTAATTTTTTCACACACCACCAACACCAAATCTCTCCACACGCAACCAACAACAAGCAACCTCAGCAGTAGCAGCAGCAACAGAAACCAGAGAGCGAGAACAGAGAGAGAGAGAGAGAGAGAGAGAGAGAGAGAGAGGCCCACCAAAGAACTAACAAAGCTTATATATCCTTCAAAGGCAAGGGGCAGGGCTTTACAAAGACTAGGGGCAAAAGGTAAAAGGCTTTTTACTCTGAAAATAAAGACGCTTCTTGGGGGAAAGTGTGGATCCCAGGACGTTGTTTTCTCTCATCTTGGGCTAATAAAAACTTATTTTAATGATATTTCTAGTCATTTTTATATAGACATAGTAAGAGAGACAGACATTTATATACACCCTGAGTTAGGGTGACCTTTCCTGGGGAGATCACACCATACAGTCCTTACTGCATTCCTCTCACCAGATTGATCATTCCAATCTCCTCAGTATCCTACCGATTTCTTTAGGTAAACAGAGATCATTCTGTGACCTTGTCTTTTGTTTTTGGGTCAGAATAAAGCTTGCTTTAAGGTCTTGCACTCAGGAGTAAGGCACTTAGTTGCCCCGTGTTGAAGCCAGGGTGATCTCTTCCTATTTCCATCCAGCCCGCTGGTAGGACCCTCATCTTTTTGGGGTGAGAGGAATTAAAATCAATCGAGGTACTTAGTTAAGAAATATGGTGCAAGCTGGGAGTAACTAATTAGTATTAACTGTCTTCCATATCTGTACAAAAGGATATAGCTCCAACACACAAGCACAAAGGACACAGGATACAGAGAAAGGCAACATTTTAGCAAACTGCTACATTTGGCTAGGAAATTGATACCTAATGAGTAGGAGATAGGGGGCTGCAAACAGAAGGAAACCCAAAAAAGAACAAAGAAAGAATGAAAGAGGCTGAAGGAAATGTATAGGGCTTTGCAGATGCCATCAAGTGAGAAAATATGCACATGGTGTGAACGGAGAAGGGTCAGAAAAGGGGTAGGAACAGTGACTGAACACATCCCAAATCACAAGTATAATGCTGACATCCATATACAACTTCAGATGAAACAGGGGAAGGAGCCTCAAGCAAGAGCAATATAAAGCAATTGCCTACAGCATATTTAACCAAACTGTCAGAAGTCAAAGACAAAGGGAAGAGTTTTAGTGCAGCAAGAAAAAATAGAATCATTACTCACAAGAAAACTACTAAAAGACTCTAAACCAGATTTCTCAATGGAAATCTTGCAGGCCAGGAGGAAGTGGAATGATATACTTAAAATTCTGAGAGAAGAATAAACAAGCTTGAGGAACATGAAACTTTAAGTGGCAAAGCTGTCCTTCAAAAATAAAGAAAGAGCGGCCGGAGTGATAGTACAGTTTGCCTTACATGTGGCCTACCCAGGTTCAATCCCGGCATACCATATAGTTCCCTGAGTGCAGAGCCAGGAATAACCCCTGAGCATAGCCAGGTGTAACCCAAAAAGTAAGTGAGTGAGTGAATGAGTGGGTGAGTGAGTGAGTAAGTGAGTAAGTGAGTGAGTGAGTGAGCGAGTGAGTAAAAATCACTGTCACTGTCTTCCCATTCATCATCCATTGGCTCGTGCTGGCACCAGTAACATCTCCATATGTCCTGTCTCATGCTAGAAGAGCCCAAGGGGACCTGCTTGCTCCAGGAACATAAAGAGCCTCAAACCATTCCATCAGGTCATGGGAATGAGGTCTAAAATTGTTACTGGTATTTGGCATATAAAATACGACATGGGTAGCTTGCCAGGCTCTGCTGTGCCGGTGGCACACTCTTGTACTCATCTCTAAATCCAACATATATTGGATTAGAGAGCCGGACTGTGATAGGCTGGTCTTCTGGGTGGAGTTATGACGATAGGGAAGTCCGATGTGGAAAATGGAGGCCCTTATAGAGTGAGGGGTTGTCTGGCTTGTTGCAAGGCTCTGCTGGGGTGGCGGGTCAGGACTAGAACCACCATCCCTCCTGGGTGCCTCATGAGTGGCTGGGCACAGGAAGAGCCAGTAGCAGCTCTGCCCCATGTCTGTGAGTCTCTTAAGTAAAAATGAATAAATAAATAAATAAATAAATAAATAAATAAATAAATAAATAACAGATAGTATTCCTGAACAGCAAAAGCTAAGGAACTTCATCATCACCAGATTTTCTTTTCTTCTATTTGACAAGAAATGCTAGAGAGTTGTTCAAATGGAAATGGAAGATTAGACTAATTTTCCTAACAATTGTAAATATGAAAGCAAGACCACTTTTACCATTAAAAAGAAAAGAAATACTAGGTAATCAGTTTAGCTAACAAGATGAAGGACAGAGACATTATGATGTATGAAAGTAAATATGGAAAATAAGGGGCATGTTCTCTATATTCATTATGAGAAGAATTGATATTGTATAAATGTCTATGCATTCAAAAAGATCTACTGATTCTATTCTCTCCCTATTAAAATTCCCATAATAATTTTACAGAAACAGATCAAACCATCATAAATTTGCTAGGGCATTACAAAAAAACCTAGGATGACCATAGCAATATTTTATATTAAATAAATTATAGTAGCAATATTTTCTCCAATGGTGTCCACCATTTCTCTCTCTGCCTAATTACCCCTTCAGTAACCTCACTGTATTGTCAGGTCCAAGGGCTTGTTTTCATATTCCATTGACCATTATCTTACTCTGTTTCTTTATATTTTACATATGAATGAAATCATCCATTATTTGTCGTATTCTGTCTAACCTTTTTTAATAAGACACCTAGTTCCATTCAAATTGTAGCAAAAGGTAGAACTTTATCAGTTCTTATTCGCATACTCCTTTTATGTAGACAAAGGCCACAACTGTTGATACAATTCTAGAATTGAAATTGATTAGATAATAAAGTTCCAATACTAAAATCAAGAAGCATTTAAAATAAATTTTAAAATTGTTATATCTTATCACAGTGTTATTAAGTTCTTGTCTAAGAAATTACTAAGCTGTTTGTTGCTAGTGACACCTTCTGTGTTAGTTTTTGTTGGTTTAGTAGGCATCTATGTTTCTCTCCCAAGGGTGCACCAGTTTTCAGCTGCTGGGACCTGTATTTGCATGGATTTTTTCTGCTTGACCTGCATCTCCTCAGAGATTAAGTTGGTATTGGTAGAGCAGGACTCACCACAGAGTCTTTTTCTGCTCATCTGTTAGGCATTTGGTTTGTTTCCAGGTCATAGATATTGTAAATATTGTTGCAATAAACATAAGAGTGCATATGTCTTTTTTTAAATTTATTAATATTTTTATGCCTTAGGAGTGGAATCAGTAGGCATCTGGTATATATGTATATTTTTTATCTGTTTTTCGTTTTTGAGAACAATCCATTCTGATTTTCATAGAGTGAATCAGACAACAGCTCCATCAACAGTGAATAAAGTTTCTGTTTTCACTACATCCCAGACAGAACCAGTGGCTTCTGAACTTTTTATTAAAAAAAGCCATTCTCACTGGTGGGATAAAAGCCATTCTCACTGGAGGAATATGGTATCTCATTGCTATTAAGTAGAACAATCTTGGGAGAGAGGAACAAATCTGTAATCACATTTCCTGGTCTCAAACTATTTTGCAAAGCCACAAAAATCAAACAGTATGGTGCTAGTATATAAATAGAGAATCACAGACTAGAAGACTCATACACTTCTATAATTCTTTTCTCTTTCTCCTTTTTACCTCCTTTTCCCATTTTCTCTCATATTGTCTTTCTATCTCTTTAATTTTCCTTTCCTTCTTCCTATTCAATTAATCTTCAACAAAGTACAAACAGCTAAGGATATTCCCCATGCAAAACATATCAAACTGTACCTTTACCTTGTACTGCTTTCAATTAACTAAAACATGGTTTAATAACTTAAACATAAGACCTAAACCACCAAACTCATGGAAGAAAATAGAGTGAAAGGTATTGATATTGGTCTTGGCAAAGATTTTTTATGACACTGGAAGTAAAATCACTAAAGAAAATCAACAAGTGAAACTACTTTAAATTATGGCACTTTGGTACAATAAAGCAAACAACAGAGTGAAAGGAAACATACAAGAGAAAATATTTCAAAATTATGTATCTGATAAGTTTATATACAAATGCACAAGGAATCAACACAACTCAATAGCTAATAAACAGATAGCCTGATTTTAAAAATGATTTAAAGAACAGAGCAGACATTTCTGCAAAGAAGACATGCAAATGGTCAAAAAGTACAAGAAATGGTATTGAACTTTACTAATCATCAGGGAAATGCAAGTGAAATCCACAATGATATATTTCCTCACATAGTCAGATGGATATTAACCAAAAGAGAAGAACTAACAAGCATTTGTAACAATAATAAAGGAGAGAGCTTTGTACATTGTTGATGGAAATGTGAATGTAGTTATCATTGAAAATATATTAAAGTTTATATATTTAATAAAATCAGAAAATGAAAAATAGTATTATTATAATATGATCCAGCTACACCATTTCAGGTGTCTATCTAAAGAAATGAAAACCGAATAAGAAAGGTATATCTGCATTTTAATGTTCACTGCAATAGTTGAAATAATGGAAAAAAACAAAATTATCAGCAATATATACAAATGGATCAGAAAGTGTTGGATTACCCTTTGTTCACAGCTCTATTTCTTCTACTTGCCAGCCCTGGGTTTTGCATTGTAAACTAAAAGTTGTTTCTCTCTTTCCTGTATTCCCTTTACATATTCTTATGCTAATATAAAGGCTTTTGTATAGACACAGGAAAACAGTTAAGGCTATACATTTGTGATATAGGAATTAATTAACTCTGAATTAGTTCCTCCTACTCCTGGGTATCTGTCATATTTCCTAACTCAAAAACCTCAGGGGTCCTTGGATTGATTCTAATTCCTTACACCCCAAAAGAAGAGTCCAATTGCAGGACTGGATGGACCCAAGGTAAGCCATGAGTAAGCTACCCTGGCATCAACTTGGGATAGACTAAATGTCCTGAGTAATATTAGCTAAGAGTATTATCATGAATCAAACTCTATCATGACCAAAATATAAGAAATAGATTATAAAGACCTTATGGGGGGTTAGGAATAAACCCACCTGGCCAGAGGAATGTAGTCTGGGATATATGGCAAGATGTCCCCAGGAATAGCCACCCTATAAACTTAATTGTGGATGTAGATAAAGGTCTGTATTTCTTACTGTGTTTATACAAAATGACTAGAAATATTATTAAGATGATTGTTTACTGCTCATCAGAGCCTCACCCAATAGAGAAGCCAATTTCAAGCCCAGTCAATTTCAAGCCCAGGCTTCCATGGAACTGAAGCTGGGGCCCCTCCCCTACCTCATACCTTCCAGAAGGCCCAGTGGGCTTCCCAGACTGCTGCTGGTGCTGTTGGTCATGATCCAGGATACAGATGCAGGGAAGAGCCGCTGACAGCTCTCCCGATGGTGCGCGAGTCGCAAAGCGGCTGCATGATGTCTCAAAGCCTGGTATACTGACGTACCAGGTATTCCATCACATTTCTCAAATTAAGTATGGGGCATACAATCACAAGTGTGTAGGCACTATATGTGATCTGTAGGAACATATTGATAATTTCCTATATAGTGGGCTCAAATGGCACAATGGAGATTTAATAAGCTCCACTGACTTTCATCTAAGAATATATTAATAACCCTATTTAGAGAAGTGGCCCCAACAAGCAATATAGAATAGATTATTCAGGCTCAAACAGAGGTTGAGAAAAAATTTAAAATAAATGTTGGACAACACTTATTGTCCAACAACACTTAGGTGCAGTAGCGGTGGGTCTGGGGTTGACTAATAGAAACCCACTATGTTCTAGAAACCTAGAAAGTGAATGTAAGAAGAGAAATTGGCCAGACTCACACATAACCCAGAAAAAAAAAACAAGACTTTATCAATACCATTTCCATATATGGACTGTAATAGTCAATATAATTAGTGCTGGTTAAGGAAGCAGGCATGTGGAGGGGGTTGATAGAAAATGAAGGTCTCTGGTAGTGGTGGGGACACACTCACACTGGTGGTGGGGTTGGTGTTGACCCATGAATCTCTCTAACAACTGTATTGTGAACAACTTTACAATTTTTGTAAAACTGGTTTGTAAATCACATAATTCATGTAAAGCACAGTGTTTAAATAAATAATAATAAAATTAAAAAAAATTGAAAAATAAAGATGATTATTTACCAGCTGAGAGAAGGAGAAAACAACACACCAGGATTCTGCCTTTGTCCAAGGCAGGACTATAGCCCCAGGACAAGTCTGGGGGAGGTCCCCTGGCAGTTTGCCATGGAAAGGAAGAGTTCCTCCCCCCTTCATTGTTTTGGGATTAAAACAATGATTTCCTCTTTCCCTTCCTCCAACCTTTTGTTAAATATATATCCCTGGCAGGCTTAACTTGGCTTGATGGTGTGTGTGGAGTTAAGTGGAGTGAGGAGTGGAGAGAGGCTAAAAAAGGAGCTTCAGACTTTCAAGAGCCTTTGATTTTGTTTCTTTGCCCATCAGTTGGGGGAACAGTTGGCCCCAAATGTGACCGGAACCCCACCGAACCTTAATATCTGTTGGGGTCCCTGCTGAAGCCCAACTAGAAAGAATATATCTACAAGGAAATTCAATCATCAACATGAAATAAATCCTGACTTTTGCATCAAGAATGAACCTAGGGTACATTTTGCTTGATAAGAAGATACAGAGGTGGCTGGAGCGATAGCACAGTGGGTAGGGATTTTGCCTTGCATGTGGCCGACCCGGGTTCAATCCCTGGCATCCCATATGGTCCTCCGAGCACAGCCAGGAGTAACTCCCTGAGTGAAAAGGCCAGGAGTAACCCCTCAGCGTTGCTGGATGTGACCCCCCAAAAAAAAAAGCAAAAAAAATATATAAAGATACAGAGGGACCAATACTATATGATCTCATTTATCTGTGGAATCTGAAAAAGCTCAACTCTTAAAAATCAGAGGGCGGGAACAGCACATTCCAGGAGAGGGAGGGTAGAAGACATTGGGAAGTATTGATCAATGAGTTCCTGTTATGTGTTGAATTAGTTCTAAGTGTTGAATGTGTAACTTGGTCACTTGATCACTAGATCACTTGACATCCCGTTATTCATCGATTTGCTTGAGCAGGTGCCAATAACATTTCCATTTGACCCTATCACGTGCCAGTGTAGCCCAATGGCATCTGGTTGATTCAGGAATATAAAGAGCCTCAAACCGCTCGCTCAGGGTCTTGACGAAGAAGTCTGACCATCTTGTAGGTGGGCGGCCACGTGATCTTTGACATCCAGTGGGATCCAGTCGGTAATGGCTCTAGTCCAGCAGTCATCTCCAAATTGCATTACATGTCCAGCCCGTCTGATTTTTGATGCCTTGGCAAATGAGACAGTGTCCCTGACTCTGGAACAGTGATGGAGGTCGGAGCTCCAGATTCCTTCTTTCACTTTAGTGAGGCATGATATTCCAAGCATAGCTCTTTCGATTCCTCTTTGGGAGACCTGAATAGCATTCTCATCCTGCTTTCATAGGGCCCAGGTCTCTGAGGCGTATACTAATGCATGGAGAACGGTGGAGTTGAAGAGATGTGCCCATAGCTGGAGGTTCTTTGTATTTTTAGCTATTTCTTCGATGCCTTTGAAGGCATTCCTCTCTTCCTCCTGTGCAGCTCAAGTTTTAGGTCATTCATCATGTTGACTTCTCGACCTAGGTACACATAACTACTGCATTCAGAGATGTTTGTTCCATTAAGAGTGAATGGGGCCTCTGGAACTAGTTCATTTTTCATGAACAAAGTTTTGTTGAGATTCAGCTGTAGACCTATCTTTCCACATTCTCGGTCGAAGTCAGTCAGCATTTGTGCCACTTGGCTAATGTTTGGTGTTATTAGAACGATGTCATCAGTGAAGCGGAGGTGGGTGTAGTTGCTAACCATCTATCTTCACTCCCATTCCTTCCCGTTCTAATTGTTGCATGATGTTCTCGAGAGCGGTGCTGAAGAGTTTTGTTAAAATAGTATCACCAGGCGGAACCCCTCTTTTGACATTGATGATCACTTCTTTGTAGAATGGTGAGATCCTAGTGGTTAATCTGTAATACAGCTCATGAATGATCTTGATGTATTGGGTTTGAAAGCCCTGTTTGGCTAGGGCTTCCATGACGCTTCAGTCTCCACAGAATTGAATGCTTTCTTTAAATCAATGAACGTGAGACAGAGTGGCATCTTGAACTCCCTACTAACTTCAATGAGCTTATTCATTGAAGGACAATTACACTTGAAGAGATGTGGCCCACTGCCAGCAGTTTCTATCTTCATTGTCTACACACCAACATCCACATACAAGGAAGAAATTGAGAAATTCTACATGGAACTGGAGGAGTTCTATAAAAAAGATCACACCTTCTACAAGATTATAGTCTGTGATTTTAATGCCAAGATAGCACTGAGAAGATCGCCAAAGAACTCCACATCAGGACCCATGGCCTAGAATGGAACAAACAGGGTGAGAGACTCTCTGAGTTCATCATGTCCAACATGACCATTCATGGGAACTCACAGTTCCAGAAGGCTGAATCGAAACTTTGTGACTATAGTTAATAATACAGTTATATTTGAAGTGTGCTGAAATAGTTGATCTTAAATAGTCTCTGCTTATGAAAATGGTAATAAATGCTTTATTTCTAGTCATAAAAATAGGTAAAAATGTTGCCATTCCTACTATGTTCATCTATTTGGTTTTATTAATCAAGGTAATCAGGATCAGTTATGTGTACCTAGGTCGAGAAATCAACATGATGAACGACCTAAAACCTGAGCTGCGCAGGAGGAAGAGAGCAGCATGGAATGCCTTCAAAGGCATTGAAGAAATAGCTTAAAGGACAAAGAACCTCCGGCTCTGGGCACATCTCTTTGACTCCACCATTCTCCCTGCATTAACATATGCCTCAGAGACCTGGGCCCTAAGAAAGCAGGATGAGAATGCTATCGGGTCTCCCAGAGAGGAATCGAAAAGAGCTATGCTTGGAATATCACGCCTCACTCAAGTGAGAGAAAGAATCCGGAGTTCTGACCTCTGTCGCTATTCCAGAATCAGGGACAC
This sequence comes from Cryptotis parvus, assembly GCA_021461705.1. Classification (NCBI taxonomy): domain Eukaryota; kingdom Metazoa; phylum Chordata; class Mammalia; order Eulipotyphla; family Soricidae; genus Cryptotis; species Cryptotis parvus. The sequence continues at coordinate 144,276 of JAJIBD010004408.1, forward strand.
TGTCTCGTTTGCCAAGGCATCAAAAATCAGATGGGCTGGACATGTAATGCAATTTGGAGACGACCGCTGGACTAGAGCCATTACCGATTGGATCCCACGGGATGTCAAAAGATCACGGGCCGCCCACCTACAAGATGGTCAGACTTCCTTGTCAAGACCCTAAAGGAATGGTTTGAGGCTCTTTATATTCCTGAATCAACCAGATGCCATTGGGCTACATTGGCACGTGATAGGGTCCAATGGAAATGTTACTGGCGCCCTCTCGAGCAAATCGATGAATAACGTGGATTCAAGTGATCAAGTGATCAATCAGAATCAAGTCTAAAATATTCTTGTTTCACCACAATGTGTAAGAGAAGGAAAAGAGAGAGAGGGAGAGAGAAAAGAAATAAAGAACCTGCCATTTAGGCAGGCTATGGGAGGGGGAGGGAATTGGGGACATTGGTGGTGGAAATGGGCACTGGTGGAGGGCGGGGTGCTGGAACACTATGTGACCGAAACATCTAAACATGAACAACGTTGTAATTGTATATGTCATGGTGGTATAATAAAATATTTAATTAAAAAAAAATAAAATAAAATAAAATATCCTTGTTTCTTTTATTGCATGTTTGGTTTTGATTGCTCTCCCCCTTTCCCACCTTACCATGTAACTATACTTTTCTTGAGAGCACACGCCTTGACTACTTGATCCACTATTATATTCTCAGAACTAGAACAATTTCAACACATAGTATAAGATTGTCAATAAGTATCTTTTTTACTTTGGGCCTCCTGCCTACTCAGGGACCAATTCTGACTCTGTGCTCAGAGATTGCTCCCAATGGCGCTCAGCAGTCCATGTGGTGATGGGGGATTGAATCTAGGCTTCCTGCATGCAAAGATTGCTCACAACTCACTCTGTTGTTCAGAGAACAACTCACTCTGTTGTTCTCGCCAGCACCCAATAAGCAAATATTCATCTACCAAAATGTTAGTTAAATGAACAAGTTAGATATTTGAATGAGTTGTCAAAGCCAGGATAGCACAATTTCCTATTTAAAAAAAAATAATTCAAGTGTCTTCCCTTCATGGAAAAGGAGTAGTGCTTCATTAACTGCTAAGTAAATTCCTTGAGCAGATCACAAGCAGATTATGGATGGTAGTGAGTTTTGATTGATCCATTAATATAAAGTAAGAATAATTAAGCTGGCAAATATTTTCAGAAACAGAAGCTGTGATTTGATGTGTGGGGGAGAAATGGTAAGGTATTAATTAGGGCATCTAGGGAGAGGCACCTAATCTAAGAGGTGTCTGCTATGATTTTTGAGTATGTCCATGTGACCATGTGCATAAAGGGAAAAGATTGTAGATCCTGGAAAGGTAAAACTCCCCAAGTATTTAACCTTGGGATGAAGGTTGGTATAGAGGGAAACTGTGCCCCAGAATATAAGAATGCCTCTGCTGGGTATCAGTGGCTGCACTAAAGGCCTATTAGTACAGCCTTTCTAATATATCCTCCATTTCTCAGTATTTCATCTCTCCAAACCCTGTTTCCTCCCTGAGTGTCGGGAGCACTGCCAGGGTGCCAGATGTCAGGGAGCACAGCCAGGGTCCCCGACAGTGCTGGGAAGCGAAGTTCCCTTCTACCTCCGAAGCCGGAGGGGAATGGATGAAGACTCAGGAATCCGATACAGTTTTAAAAGGGCTTTACTATCACAGGTTCCAATATACAATCCAAAAGCAGGGAAAACCTCCGGACTCTGGGTTCCCAGCTAGGCCCCAGCCAAGTGTAGGCCAAGATGGCTGCCACCACGTGTTGAGGCCCAACAGAGACTGGAGAGGACGGGAAGCAAAACACCAAGGGAAGCTGAAATGGCAAAAGGGGGAAAAAGAGAGATATTCTTTCTTCTTAGAGCTTATTTTATAGCTCGGAATCCCCCCCAGACTCCCCAGCCCAGCCCATTCTAGGCTGGGCTATCTAGAGATGAAAACAGCAAAATAGCTCTATAGAATGTAGCAACTTCAGGAGGCCATCTGGTTGTTTACAAGGACCCAGAGCTAATTAAAAGCCTCCTAGCAGAGCTGGGAGGAGCTATAAGCTAAATGTAACTTCCCTGGCAGGAAGGATCAAATGCCCTCAGGTAATTTCTCCCAGCACCTCACCTAATGTCTTGAGCCAAGATCTGCCTGGAAATGCCTTTGTAGGGTAGAGAAGGGGGTTTCTGAGATGGCATGTCTCTGTACCAAAGACTAATATTAATGCCAGTTAAATATTTCTCCAAGCCTTCACAAGAGTCTCGTCTACTTCACGGTAGTTTTGTATTTTAGTTGCCTTTGAGTTATCAGGGAGCCATGCTTGCTTGCTTGGAGGCAAACAGCATTTCTCTCTGGTCTAATTACTTAGAGATCCAACGTGGCCAGGCAAATATGCTGGTAAGATCTACCTAGTCCCACGATGCTTGTGGTAGCATGAGAGAATATTTATACCAGCCAGTACAGAATACATGGTCAGATAAGACTGCCACATTCAGACTACCCCCCTATCTATGAAGTGACCTGCAGGAGGCAATCCAGGGCAGATGCAGAGGCCTAGGCTTTTAGGTGTCCTGCAACACCTGAGTACCAATTTCATTATTCAGGAGTTGCTAAGCAGAATCAAAATGTGACATTTGCACTTACAACAGAGAGGTTAATTTTCTGAACATTTATGTGATGTGGAAACAGCAGAGTCATTGTCATCACAAATACCATAAGGCCCTGTTTTCTTGACATGAAGTCGACAACTAACTGAATGCCAGAACGAATGCAACTCTTTTCCAGGGAGCATTTTGACCAGTCACAGTTTTATTAGTGAGAACCGCCTGTCCTGAGGGTAGCAGGGAGAGAAAAAATGTAGTATTAACAACTGCCCCTGACTGCTGCTTTCCACCAAAGTCAATATTTCATTCCAGCCATGAGGACAGCAGTGGAGTCAGGCATCTTGTTCTGTAGTTGGGGCGTCTATAATAGGCAGAAAATGCTGGTTTCAGAGAAGGGCCATTTAATTCATCCAAAGAGAGACTTACTCCTAAAAAAAGTATTTTTGTTTTGATTTGTTTCATCAAAGCAAATTTAGCCCTCATACATACAAATATGTGTATCAGTCATACATAAATCCACAAAATACACATAAAATCAGGAAAGGAGGAAGTTGCATGCCAGCAATCTTCTGAGAGTCCAGAATTTCTCATTAAGAGCTGCATTTCTTGACAAGGAGTTGCTGACCTTAGCTGTGTATGTCAATTTTCCAGAAAGACCTAAAGGGAAAAAACATATGCAGTTAGATTGGATATATTGTGAGGGGCAGAATGGCTTGAATTTAAATTCAACATCTATAATTACTTTGCATTGAAAGAAGAACAAAGATTTCGTCCATGTATTGCAGTTATTTTAATCTAACTAGGAAAAGCTAAATATTTAATTCTCTTTCCTTTTGATTTTTGTGGAATAGGTCTGTGGGTCTCAAAGTGGGATAAACACCAGGAGTTAGTTCTAAAATGATTCCAGCAAAGGTCAAAGTGAAAAGATATTGTTGGGCTGAGAATGTAGACCAGCATGCTATAGCCATCATAGTCCTCAGCACGGATTTTTCCAACCATTTCTCAATCTCAGATGAAAATAGGATGCAATTCACTCACGATTAAATTGATGGCAAATAGTACAGCTATATAGATTTGTTCAAGATTAAATATACTGGAAAGAAATAACTATAATCTGTAAATTGTAATAGTGGAAAGAAGCAGAATACAAGTTAGGGTGTAATTTGGAAGAAAAATGTGATTGTATAAACTGAAGGTCTAGGTACAATACTAACGAAAACACAGGGAGATTCTGAAGAACATCTGACATACTCCTTTCAGTGAGCAAGTGGAACACCTTGCTCACCAAGCTTACCCAAGTAATCTGCTTTGTAAGAAAAGTAAAGGGCAAATAGAGCAGCTGGACAGCTCGTCATCAGCTTTGAGTTAGTGTCAGCTTGATCTCTTGAGTCATCTTGCCTCTCAAAGGTGCACCAGAGAAGGAAGGAAATAGTCAGCAATGATACAAGAACACCAGGAAATTGGAAGGGATTCTGACCCAGGCAGAGAACTGTATTTGTTGTTGCCAAATGATATGGGGAAATACAGAGATGTTCTCAAGACATGAAGATGATGTTCATGCATTTTTTTTTAGTAGACACGGCTGAGCTTAAGATGTATCATGAGTACAACTGGGGTTTTAAGACAAAGGAAAAGACCCAAAACTAAGAGAGTCCTATGACTGCCTGATATCTAAAATAATATTGAAGGGAAACTTGAGAGAAAACTAACTACAATTGACCTTCTAGTATCTTAAGCATATGATTGATCTCATTTACTCCTGACAGAAGTTGCATGATGTAATATGGTCCCTTATACAAAGAACAATAAGGTTCAGACTAATTGCAATGGTAAATTTGAATCCAATAACTTCTTTGGGCCATGAGATGCCCTGATATTTGGTGAGTGTTTCTGTGAAGGTGTGCTTGGCTGAGAAAAGTGGACAGAGTAAAAGCAGATTGCTTTCCTTAATGTGGCTGGGCTTCACCCAATTAGTTGAAGACTTGGATGGAGAGAAAAGACTGATACTCCTCTGAATGAGAGACATCTTTCTGCCTAACTTCTTGCCTAGGAATTAGTCTTTTTCCCTGAAACATTGACTCTGGCTGAATCTTAACTTTTCGCCCCTACAATCTGAGCTACCCGCTGACTTTGCTTTTCTCCGGTTTGCCAACACTCCTTTCAGAACTTGGCACTTAGTGTCCATAGACATATACCTACGCACAAAATATCCAGAAGAAATGATTTCATTTCTCTGAGAAACCCAGACAAACGGGTTACATGCCCAGGGTGAAATAGTAGGTATGCCCGGTGACATAAGTAGTAAGTGGCAGTGCCAGAATTCTCACCAGGTTTGTCTGGTTCACTTTGAACAAATGTCAAAATGTAAATAGGTGATAACAGATACCAGCCTAGAGCTATTCAGAGCTTGTAGGATTCTATGCCATTGCAGGGCAAAAGATATAAATCCACCAAGATCTAAAATGAATAAACAAGAACTTTGGAGGAGTCTGAAGTGTACAGCAACTTCCCCATTTCCCCAGGGTCATTCCTTTTTAGAGGAGATCACTAATAATACTCTTAAGCCCCATTCCAAGCCCTCCAAACAGCAGACTTTACACACAATGTTTACAATAACCCTGCAGGGTAAAAATTATTCTCAATTTGCATAAAAGTTCATACAGTTGGAAAGTGGTAGAGACAAGATTCAAATTCTGACTTCTCAGGCACATGTCCTTCCCATGGAGACTGGCCTACAATTCTGTTCCTCCTTCCAGCATTGGCCCGTGGTAGCATATGAATATATATTATATACCTTTTAAGTCAAATTCTGGATTAAATAAAGCCTTATTAGCTAAGCAGTCAGTAGGTATCTGTCTACAGAAAGAAAAAAAACAGGATAGTGAAGAAATTATATTAAGGTTGAGATGTTCACAGCCACTCATGTTAACACAGGTGCCTGCTAATAATAACTCTGTTCATGTGAGCTATGAAATTCTAGGTTCTAAAAAAAGACAAACGTATCCAATTAGAATTACTGAGCCTTAATAATCAGGAAAGCACCACTCTCATGAAGTCAGTGAGTCAATAACATAAATCTTTCTTTGGACTTTGCTGTGAATTTTATTTTTTTACCCCTCCCTGCTGTAAATTTTGTAAGGAATTAGTGTGTATGTGATCGATGTTTGTTAATAGGAGACAGAAAATAAATATAATGCTATACTGCTTTATGTCTACATTATTACATAGAATCCATGGTGATATCAACTATGAAATTCAATATTATTTTATATACCAGAAATTAAGAAAAAAATGCTGACAAGTATAGTGGGAGAAACATTCTAATTTCAGAAAATATTAACATCAAAAAGGTGCCTTTTATAATTAAATAAATATCATACAGAGCAGAGAGGAGGAGGGAGGAGGAAGAGAGCGCGAGAGCAAGAGGGACTCATTATTACTCTCCTTCAAGGCCAAAAGAACAAATAATTAGATGCGGTCTCTGAATTCGAACTCAGTCAAATTCTAATTTTTACATACAATATCAGAGTCATCTTAACACAAATCTTGTACTTTAGGAATATAGAAATCATTATTATCCATGGGAGAAAATTTTTAATTGTTATTAAAAATGAAGACAAACACAAACATATTACAAACACAAATCTGTCCAAAGCTGCTGTTGATTTGTTTTCATGAGCCTCATAAAAGAAAATGAAGAAAAAAGCAATTTGTGTGTTTATTTTACCCATTTTCCCTTTGTTTTTCATCATAGTCAATACACAGTTTAAGAGAGAAATTCTCCATCCATTCAAAAAAAATGTTTTTCCGACTTCAGAAAATGTCTCTTATAGGTCATTCTTGTTCACCGCCATCATTCTAATCTTTCATCATAGAACTGAAAGTCTGAAAATGTCAACATTATATGTCAAGAGTTTCAAAGGGATGGATTTCTACAATTTGACACTGTGTTTCTGAGATAGTGAACTGGCTTTGTGAAGGCACCTGCTCTCGTAACCCTACTGCTATAAACATTTCTAACTCAGAAGGCTTGAGCTGTCTTCTGGGAATCGAACCCACTTTTCATCACTCAAAAGCTCCTTTCTGAGACCTAGGACACTTCTAGTGATTCCGCTCTTTTCTGCAAGCATTCTAACAAGAAAATGTTAGAAATATATTTGCCTGAATTAAATGGAAGAAAAGTAAAAATAAATGGCCCTTATATGCTCAGTAAACACAGTTGTGAAAGTTCTTTAGGACTGTTAAATAAAACCCTGGAAGAGGTATTTCCCAATTGAAATATATTTACCGGGGGGTCTGCAGGGACCATTATGTTCTTTTCAGATCATCAACTTAACTTTCTGATTGGCAGGATCAGCTGGCTCGTGTGAACTGAGATTTTTTTCTCAGCATCTCGGGGCATCCTGGGCCAGTGGTTCTCAGCATATTATTTTGATTATTTTGTGGCAGCTACTAGATGATGTCCCATGAAGGACAGATTCTTTCCAGAAGTATTCATTTAGCAAATCACTTATTGGACACCTGCTATTTGCCAAGCACTCTTCTAGGTACTGAGACAATTCAGCATGGAAAGATGAACGCCTTTGCCTGCATGGAGCTTTTTCTAATGAGAAGAAACAGAAAATAAGCAAATTAACAAATAAAGACATTATATGACAGATGGTGAGAAGTGTTATGAAACAACAGAATTCTGGGTAAAGATTAGGAGAGCAACTTACTATTGTATTGCTATTATATACTATCATATAGCATCTTTCTTACTAAAAGAATTTCTGAACAGAGACCTAAAGGAAATGGTGTCATGCAAAGGAAGAATATTCCAGAGGGCACAGGAAATGCTAAGACTCTGTCATAGCTTTATGAATTAAACAGAAGGTAAAGGGAGAAAAATAAGGGTCGATGTGAGGGGTTTGGACACAGTTAAGCTTTTGGCAGTGAAAGATTTGGACATAAAAGTTATTAAAGTTACATGTTTACGAGTTAAAGTTGATATGTATATATAAGCTGAATTTTATTTAACAGGATAGACCTTGTTATTTTAAGTCTACTACTACAATAGTAATACTAATGTATCAAAGAGGTGCTATTAATTTTTTAAAAGCTTGTTATTTCTACTCTACAGAAATCATTAGTATGCAAATCTGAGTGAAATGTTAGAGTCTTCACCTGTATCATCACCCCTTTGATATAGTCATATTAATTGTTGTGTTTTTACAAACATATGCTTATTGAAAATGTTGGCAAACTTCAGCTTGTGGGCCAAATCTGGTCTACCATCTGTTTTTTTTTATAGCCTGCTTAAAATGGTTTTTATGTTTGTTAATGATTAGGAGAAAAATTGGAGAAGAATACTATCTCGTGACATGTAGCAATGGAGTGAAATTTAACTTTCAGTGTTCGTAAATAAAGCTGAATTGGGACAGAGTTGCATCTATTCGTTCCCAATTGGCTATACCTGCTTGGTGCTGCTTAGAACCAAGTAATCGTGACAGAGACTTGCAAGGCTGGCAAATCTATTTACTATCTGATCTGTCATAGGGAAATTGCTGACCCTTAGTAAATTGAATCCTTCTAACTTCCTTACAATACACATGTAGGTATAGTTGTTACTTTTGGAATCACTTTCATTCAGACAAACTTATATCTGATTTTTAAAAAAGTACCTGCTTTAGATATACAATTTGATGAGTTTTCACAAATGTCACAGTCATATAACTATCATCAAAGTTTATCCCCATTACATTGTTGGACTCTCCATTTGTACCTTTAATCAATATGACTTTTATGCTAACATAACACTGCATCATTGTTACTTAATAATAGGTCATGAATCAATTAGTATAAATACTCCAAGTTCATTCTTTTCTACAAAATTAGCCAGTATTGGTTTTGTGTTGCCAGTATTGGTTTTGTGTTTTCCTTATGCAGTTTAGAAACAACTTGTCAGTTTCTATTTTTTTTTTAAGTGCCTGTTGTGTGGCTGGAAATAGTACAGCGGGTAGGGTGTTTGCCTGGCATGCAGCCAACTTGAGTTCCATCTCCAGCATCCCATATGGTCTCCCAAGCAATGCAAGGAGTTAATTCCTGATGAAGAGCCTGGAGTAACCCCCTCAGCATCAGAGGGTGTGTCCCAAAATAAATAATTTAATTTAATTTAATGCCTGTTGTTTTTTTTTATTAGAAAGTGCTGAAACTACAGATTAAGTCGGAGAGATATTAAATATCTTAACAAATTTCAGTCTTTCAACTATTAATTTGGTGTTGAAATTAAACTCTATTAAACTTTCCTTTTGTTAGATCTTCTAATTTTCAGCTTCTGGGTCTTGCACATATTTTGGTAAACTCAACCCTAAGAACTCCATATTTTGATGCCTGTTTATATAGCTCTGTTTTTAATTTGCAGTGTATTCATTGTATATAGACATACTGTTGAAACCTTACAGATTGCTTTATTTGTCCTGCAATCTTACTAAACTTAGGTATTAGTTCTAATTGGGGATATGTTTGTTAAACATGTTAATTTGGGGGCTGGAGAGATAGTAAAGCAGGTAGGGCACTTGCCTTGCACACAGCTGACCCAGGCTTGATCCGCAGGACTGCATATAATCCTCTAGCACTGCCAGGATCCTCACAGCAGAATCTAAAGTGAGTCCTGAGCTCAGCCAGGAGTGGCCTAAATCCCAACTCCCACCCCATCTCTCACACACACACACACACACACACACACACACGAGTTAATTTTTTCTACTTAGAATCACTATCACTATCACTATCTTCTCGCTCATCATCTATTTGCTAGAGTGGGCACCAGTAATATCTCCATATGTCCTGTCTCATGCTAGTAGAACCCAAGGGCATCTGCTTGCTCCAGGAACATAAAGAGCCTCAAACCATTATATTAGGTCATCCATGACCTAATATAAATGCTACTGGTATTTGGCATATCAAGTACGACACGAGCAGCTTGCCAGGCTTGCCGTGTGGGTGGCATACTCTTGTAGTTACCTCTAAATAAAGCATTTATTGATGAACCGCGCGAGCAGCTAGCTGTGATAGTCTGGTCTGCTGGGTGGAGTTGTGACGAGAGGGAAGTCCGGATGTGGGAGATGGCGCCCCCATGGAGTCGGGGGTGGTCTGGCTTGTTGTGAGGCTCTGCTGGGGTGGCAGGCCAGAGCTAGAACCCGCCATGCCTCCCAGGCTCCTCATGAGCGGCTGGACACAGGGAGAGCAAGGAGCAGCTCTGCCCCGTGTCTGAGAGTCTCTGGTTCAGCATACCTGGGCCAGATTGAAAATATATATATATATATATATATATATATATATATATATATATATATATATATATATATATATATATACACTTCTACTTAGAAGTGTATATATTTTCAAATAAAGACAAATTTTCTTCTGTGTTTTTCTTTCCAAATGCTCTTTCCCACTTGTAGTTCTTGTGTGATGATCCAGGCAGGGATTATAGATTACACTGTTCATGAGAAGTGATTGTTGATAGTAGACATTTTATACTCAGTCTTAAAAGAAAAACAACAAAAGAGTGGAACTAGCTTGATTTACAGTAGCACCAAGCAAGAGTACTAAAATAAAGTTCCTTTGTCTGTCTATGTCGTCTCTCACCTCTACCTTATATCCATGGCATCCCCATCACATTTTTCTTTCCATGATGTTTCCCATCTTATTTTTTTTTTAATAAGATGGGCTGGACATGTAATGCGATTTGGAGACAACCGCTGGACTAGGAGCCAACTGGATCCGTTACCAACTGGATCCCACGGGTTGTCAAAAGATCACGTGGCCGCCCACCTACAAGATGGTCAGACTTCCTTGTTAAGACCCTGAAGGAACGGTTTGAGGCTCTTCATATTCCTGAATCAACCAGATGCCATTGGGCTACATTGGCACGTGATAGGGTCCAATGGAAATGTTACTGGTGCCCGCTCGAGCAAATCGATGAATAACGGGATTCAAGTGATCAAGTGATCAAGTGTTGAGTTTCCCAGTAGCTCCAGACTCACTTTGCAATCTGCTTCTCAACTGTGGGAAATTTTACTCTCTCCTTCCCCAGGAGACATTTGGCAATGTCAGGGGACTTTTGGGCTTGCAACCAATTGGAGGTGGGGGAATCACTACAAGCGATCAATGGGTTGATTCCAGAGATGCTATTAAATATCTCACAGTGCTCAGGACAAGTTCTGACAACAAAGAATTACTGTGACTTAAATGTTATTGGTGTCACAATTGAGAAACATTTCTGTGGAAACAGAGTCTCCTACCTAACAATTTTAACCCAGTTCATAGGAATGATTCTCACCAAACCAATTTGTGTCACATGTCCATCTCTGGACCAACCATCAGTGTCAAGTCATTATAATCTATTCATTGGCCAGAGTGGGCCAAGAATTAACTGGTAGGGCTGAGGCTGGTACGTCACATCTCCTCACGCTTCAACTATTAACACGACAGTGGACTGTTTACCAAAATTTAGACTCGCGCTTGACAACAGAGGAAAGGGTAAAAGACATCAGGAAGAGAAGAAAGTCCGATGTTGGAGAGGGGAAGTAAGGGGACTGGTGAGAGCCGGAATCAGGTATGTAGGGCTCAGGCCCTAACAGAGCCGTGGAATAGCAAATCAGCCATTAGAAGTCAGGCTTTGGGTCTGCACCAAAAAAGGATGCCTTGTGGTACTCCATTTCCTCACGTATGCACTGGGGTGAATCAGCCTTGAACCCATTCACAGCAGGAGTTTATCTAGTCTCACTGCTGGAAACTGCAACAGAAGAAGGAAAGTGACTGACTAGAACTAGTCAAAGCCTAGAAGAGACTGAAAGAGCTCTGCAAAGGTTTCAGAGACTTCAGGAAAGATGGTCCCCTGGCACCGCCTATGTTCCCCTAGGCATTGCCTATGTTCCTCCAGCATATCCAGGGCTACTCCTGAGCAGAGAGCCAGGACTTGCCCCTGAGTACCAATGTGTGCGGCTCACTTCCATCCTCATCCCAAAATAGATAGAAAAATAAATGTGATTCTGAAGGCATCACAGGCAAATTCCAAGGACATTGCAGTATTTCTTACTCTTACTCTAATGGAGGGAATCTTTTCAATAATAAATCCAACTAATAGCTGTTATCGTTCAGGTCATTTTCAGAGCTGATCATATTGTGAGAAGGGATGATTTTGTTCACACATTTCTCCTATAGGTAAGAAATAAAGAGGCATTTATATTTTCTGGCAGGCTGCATGTGAGCATTATATTTAAATGATCACTCCATGGGTCCATTACAGTTATCTCTCATTCAGTATTTCCAATAAAATTCATTCTGGGGCATCAAGGGAGGGGGGGGGAATTCTGATCAAAGGCCTGGAAGGTAACAATGTCCCCTCCATTCAACTGTAAAAAGTTAAACCTTCCCAAAACAATGGTAAAGAAGTGTCATTGCAGGACAGAAAGTAGAGGGAGAGGAAACGAAGTTCTTGAGTGCTGGGGAGGAAACAATTTTCTTCCTTTATCTTGACCTGTTGGACAACTCTACAACTTTTTGGCCCCTTCTAGATGAGAAACATTACAGAAATGCAAGATTAGCACCAATTCATAATGAATATTTCCCACTGAGAAGGCACTGAAGGACAAAGGTCTTTGAGTAATGAAGGTTTTGATCTCCATACTGGTAAAATAGGCTTTTGCCACAATTCATTTGCAAGCTGGTTTCCAAGGGGATTGGCTTTTTGAATAAGGGAGCAGTTTGGAATCAATTTACGAGGTGCACACGAGGACACAGCAAGGTGGGTACTGCCCAGGATGATTATTGTACAAAAGAAACCGCAAAAGCAATTTTCCACTTAGCTTTCTCTGCAATGAAGAATCAATGACTCTGGGAATATTTGAAGAGTTAAAATAGGGTAAGTAGATTATGTAGAAAAGTTTTTGAAAAGTATTCATTAGCAAGCCCCAGAAATCTGGACGCATCGCTGTCTGACTGCCGCTTAGCTTCTAAGGGCTTTGTTTGCATACATTTTTTTATTTCTACATTCTAAGCTGTTGAGTCTTTATTTTCAAACTCTGCCTACCCCTCCCACCAATCAGGTTTAGAAAATAAGGGTCAGGAATGCATTGTCCATAGAAGGGACTTCAGGCAAGAAAATCATATTTTTCTTTTAAAGTTTCGGGAACCTTTTCTCGGGCTCTGCTTGTTCTTTTGACTCCTTTCTTCCCCCTCTCTCTCCCCCCCCCCAACAACCCACCAGAGCTATTTGGAGTTTTTCTTTTTCTTAAAAATTTGAAACCCAACATTACATGAAAAAACATAATACAATGCAAAAAAAAAAGATGTGACAGTCATAATTTTTTTTAAAGCAATTCTACATTTTAGTAAAGGAGCAAGAAAAAAGTCCAGGGTTCACTGGTTGGCTGCGGAAGAGAATGGCTTTGCTCTGAGGTGCTTGCCCTGATGGTCATCCTTCCTGCTGACCGTCTTCACATCCCAGTAGGTTCCAAGTCAGTAAGCTGAGAAGAGAGTACTAAGCCTGTATATCTGGCCTGCATCTGACACTTTCTTGGGCTCTTTGAAGAGGGAAAGTCTGATAGTGACAAAAACCTACTCTGGGTTAAACAGAAACAGGGGGTTACTGAGGGGATCAAATTTGGCCTCTAAACAAATACGTTCAAAGAATCTAATCCTAGACAAACTCGTTCTAGGGCAGTTGAGACTTCCCGTCTCGGTCTCAGCTGCTCTTCCTCAGAACGGTTATTTCTCAAACCAGGTTTCTCTCCAGGGCTCCTGTCTCCTTTGCCACCTAGAGCAAGCACTCTCCTGTCTCCTCATCTTTCAAATTCAGGCTGCTGTCGGTCACCTTCTGTAGCCAGAGGGCTGGTGGGCCTGTCACAGGGAGACCCCCAAGGTGAGCTGGGAGCCAGGGCACTTCCCCAAATCCACGTCCTGGAAAGCTCCAACCCAACAGACATCAAGTATTCCACACCTTATGAATGTGTTGATACTTTCCCCACATCTCAACTCATTCATTCATTCATTCATTCATTCATTCGTTCGCTCGCTCATTCATTCGTTCATTCATTCATTCATTCACTCATTCATTCATTTATTTATGGGTTGCTCCCCAGCTGTGCTCAGGAAGTTTTCTGGTTTGACCCCACATTTTAGCCTCTCCAAAAACATGGTCACTTCTATGTCCTATTTTGTGAGCCATATTTCTTCTTTTTCAGCATTGCATAGAGTGGTGGCTCATTTTCCAATCCATGGTATCTTAGGCTCTGAAACAGGGCATGTGTGAGGCATGGGAAGGTCAGAAGGGGAATAATACTGGTAGCAGATCAAAGCACCTGTAGGCGCTGCCGGCCTGGATCAAGGGGGAAAGACGGAGGATAGAACCGGCAGAACTGAGGGAGGGAGAAGGAGGGGAGTGATACACCGGCCTGTCATGTTTTTGGTGCCTAAAACTCTGAGCTTCTGTCAAGGCCTCAGACAAGTTGCCTGAGGGAAATTGCTCAACTCCTGGAGCTTTTGTTTCCAGCTTTGGAACTGACAGTTTCAGTAGCTGGCCTGCTTCTCTGCAAGGCTGTAAGACCTAAAGGCTGACAAGCTGCTGAGTGTAGGTCCCATACCTACCTCTTTACAGTAATCACACCTCATCTGGGAGCTGAAGACATTTTTGTCAATAGCCGAGGGTGGTCCAGGACCGAGGCCAGGCTTGCAGCTAAGTATTCCTTGCTGCTGGCCTCTGTGAGGCCAATGCTGAAAAGAAGAAAATAGGACATAGGCAGGAATCACTGGTAATGCTTTGTCTCTTTGTCTCTATCCCAGTTTGCTCAGAAAATAGTAAAGGGACACTGTGGAAGCTCCCATCCAAATGACTTTGCAGGGGCTTCCTGCTGTGTCTCCAAATCTCTTCTTGAGATTTAGCTCCTTTCAGAATTAACTAGAAGGGGGCGGAGGGAAAAAATGCTAAATAGCGGCATCATGGTGCAACCAATTAAGTTCCGTTTCCACAATGGCAAAACACCCTGGGTGCATATTAACCAGGCAATTGATTGCAGTGTCTTGTCGGGAGCCTTTGTGCTTTTATCTCGGAGCATTTCCGGATCCATTCTCCTTTGCAGTCTTTTCTGGGGAAATCCATATTTTGCCTTCAAGGCCTGTTGACTGAACACATTCTGGTTGGTAAGGCCAAAAGTTCATATGTCCCCAGGCTAATGAGAGGGGCATCAGCTGGGACCTCCCCCAAATACATTTTGGGGGCATTGGGTCAGCATATTGATGAGACAAGATATTAGATCAGATGCACTGCCCTTCAGTGGTCAGTCCAGTGCGCAGCTGCTTGCATCCAGCCAGACCCATGCAATGATTCCCAGGGAGTGAGTCTCACAAGGTCACCTTGCCATGTCACAATGGGCAGGCGAGAATTCTGCCACTGAACCACCAATGCTTCGCCATGTCACAATGGGGACATGGGGCACATCTGTCCTGTCAACACAAGCCTGAATGAGAAAAGGATTTATCATCCTTCCTCCTGGAAGACGGTAACTGGGCTGTGAAAGCTCAGCCTTGATTAGAGAGACCCATGTGCCAGGACTGCCTTTAGCTCTGCGATTGACCGGCAGTGACCGCCCACACCGCCTGCTGGAGTCAAGTGCTTGTGAGTCAATGGCACATGACTCAGCCAATAGATAGGAGATTTGACTCCCAGTCCTGAGTCTGTTACCAGAGTGCCATGCTCCCATTTTCATACCTTCCCTCCCCCTCCCAGGCCACATCTTCAGGGACATTGATTCACTCATTCCGTCATTCATTAAATGATGTGGTGATTGCCCTGTGTGCAGCCCTCTCCTCTCCTGGGGAGAGAACAATGAGCTGAGCAAATATAAACCCAAACAGAAATCAGCTCCAGTTCTTGGTGAAGCTCGTATTCTGGTGGCTCTGGTAGTAGCTTTGCCAACCCAGTATTCCTTCCCAGGGTGCCAGAACTTTGGTGATCCTTGGACACCAGACCTGCGCCATCAACACACAATGGCCACATGGTCCCAAGGTTGGTGTGTGACTGTGATGGTCTAAATGATTGCAGGCCTCCTCTGCCACCATGCAGGGCCAGGCTGCCGGGAGGAAGCCGACACCGGAGAAAAGCTGAGAGATGAAAAGAAGCTGAGAAGAGTTCTAACGTGTTTTCTATCCCTGTCCACCAAAGATTCCCACTTTCTGCTTGGCCAGTTTGAGTTGGAATGTTTTGAATTGGGCAACCCAAAGATGCCAGCCACAGTTTCTGGAGTCTGGATGACATCAGAAGTTAGGGATGGTTTTCTGAGACTCTGCTCATATCTGTAAACGCTTTCTCTCAGAGATACACAACCCCTGTGTGCCCAGGCAACCCTGAGCCTTCCCTCCCCCACCAAGGCAATCCCTTCCTTTAGCTCTGGGCCTGAAGGGGTTGATCCCTCTGTCTGGTCCAACCTGCAACTCAGCCCCGGGACGTGTAAGAGCCTACTCTCATGGCCACATACAGGGGCATCCACACCCCCAAGCTGCGAGCATCTTCTGTTCTATCATTTTCTCCCATCAAACATTCATTAGGTTGAACAAAGCTACAGATAGCACATGAGTGGTAAACACACAAACAAAATAGAAAACACTAGAGTCGGAGAGGGTCCCAAGCAAGGGCAGACTGGCTACAAACGTATACAAGGGATTTTATATTTGATTCAAATCTCTAGCTTCTGGACTAGGTGTACGAATGACTGATGGGCCACTATGCTGAGTATAGGTCTACTTTTATGAAGAGCTATCTATTAGTGCTAAAAGATGCTTCATCCCAAATGTTCAGCTGGGGGGAAAGAGTCTGCAGATACCGAGGGGCTTTATATACATAGCACCCATCTGCTCCTGGATGGGGTGAGGCCATTGTGAGGGGAGAAAGTCCAGGCACTATCTGCTGTCAACTCAATCTTTACCTTCCAGGCAGACACATCTCAAACACCTTCCCTCAGTAGCCATTCAAGGAGAGGTCAGACCCCTAGGGTTCTGATATTGAGATTCTAATGCGCCCTTCTCAGGTTTTTAAAATTTTATTTGATTTGGGACAGGGCAGGAGGGTGGGCAGCATATTCAGAAGCGCTCAGGAGCTACTCCTGGGTCTGTGCTCAGGAATCACTCCTGATAGTTCTCAGAGGCGGTGCCAAAGATTGAATCAGGATCTACCACACACAAGGCAGCAGCCTTAGTCCTGCTTTTTAGCTGTTTGGCCCGGCATCAGTTTCTTTCATTGCTCAGCTGGAGTAATGACTTAGCTTCTTTTCATTCCACTGCAGTGTCTGGTCTCTGAGGCACAAAGGTCAAAGTGAGGATTCAGGGACAGAGGAGGTATAATGACCTGTGAACACAGACAACCAGACACTGGTCAAGGGCACACAGATACAAAACTCTTCTTCCTGGCTCGCTACAAGTAACACATTGGCCGGGTTTGGGGCTGGTGTTCCACACTCTCCAGTGATGGCACTCTCTCTGCTGGTGTTCCACACTCTCCAGTGATGGCACGGAACAGACTGTTTAAGAACGATCACTTCAGTACATTAACTTCTATATGAATTAGTTTCAGTTCTTGCTGCTTGCCTGTCAGATTCCTGCTGCTCATGGATCCACAAAACCTTCTGATACTGAATCTGCATCTACTCCTGATTCTGCTTCCTGTTCTCAACATCCTGTTTCCTGCCAAGAATCTCCACCAACAGCTACAAGGACCCTTCCATCTCACAGATTAGCGATGTCAAGTCTGGGGTCCAATCTCAGGCGCCACACATGAATGTAATCTTTGACACCTTTTTCTTTTGCATCCTAGTTTCATTCTGGCTCTACGCAAGTCTGGTCAGACAACACCTATTTGTGTCATGACCACTAACTGGGGCTCTGGGGGTATGGGGGTGGCCCTGATGGAATGTCTGGCCTCAGTGAGCCCGGTTTCAGCTGTGAGGGGTGGTATTTTCCCCTGCAGTGGTGTCCTGAACAGTCACAGCCACTTCCCAGAAGCATGCCCATCTTGTCCCTGAACTATTAGAAACGCACACCTTGGTGTGCTTTGGGGGCTCCACTGTATTTTGAATCCTATCACATCCCTTGTCAGACACCCACAGTGGTTCATTACAGTGTTGCAAATCCAATTAGGGCTTCAGATAACATGGCCTCAGAGGACCCTCAGCGGGGCGCCTCTCTCACATCTGATACCTCTAAGTGAGCGCCATGCCAAACACGTGTTCTCTCTTACCCAGGCAACCCACACTCTGGGTTCCCCCATTCCCCTGATACTCCACACATGTCCCCATCTGGAGCTCCTCCCCCTTACTCAGACAGCAGAATTCTCCTGGTGGGTCTCTCTGTGCCATCTGGCGCCAGGTGTTGGGGAGATTCGAACATCCCTTGAGTGTGTGCATAGTCCTTATAGAGTTGTCTGCTGTTTGCTTGACACAGTTGGGAATTTTGGTTCCTATTTTTGGTGTGTGTGGCGGGGAGGGGAATGCACATGTGCGTCTTTTCTAATCTTCTAGGCTATACTTTTCCCTAAGGCAAGGTTACTTGTCTTATTTCTAACTCCTCTTGCCTGTAATTGTAGTAAAAATGATGTTAATAATTTGCTTTTTGTTTCATTATTTACAAACTGCTATCATCAGTAGTACAAATACCTCCCAATGACTTTTTGAGATGGGAAAAGAACTGTGGAAATTAAGAATTGGAGCTCTGGATTGGTCAATCTGATTAAATCCTGATTAAATCCTTACAGACCTAGAGCCCAGAGATGTGGCTCTGGGTGAGTGACAAAGTAGCTGAAACCACAATGAAGTGTGTGGTCTCCAGTGCACCATAACCACGCCTCACAGCAGTGAGGCTTAGGGTTCACTATGTCACACCACACACATGGAAAATAATAATTTTTAAAAAAAAAGTCAACAACAAAAATCTGATTACTACATAATCAGGCAGATGTAATCTGGAGTGTGCCAGAGTAGTCACTGAAAGATCATAGCTGAGAATATCACAAGTGTGCGCGTGTGTGTGTGTGTGTGTGTGTGTGTGTGTGTGTGTAAGTAACCTCACCACCAGAACACAAAAAGGGAGATGAAGTCAGAGGGTGAAGGTCAAATAGCAGATGATCTCACTTAGCTATGGCATATAGAGTGATGGTATCTTCAAGGGACAAGCTTTATTTTACAATACACATCTAAGGGAGAAGGAGGTATCAATTGAGGGCAATTCCTAGGCTCTGGATTATAGCAATAAGAAAGGCAGGAAGGGAAGGAAGCTGTCCAGGGGTGGGCCAGTGAGGAGTTAGCAATCAAAAAGGGTGAAAGGACATTGGTTTAAGGTCTTAGACATTTTGGTGATATACAAGTGAGGTAACTATGTACATCAACATTAGTGTAAGCAGTCACCCAAATGATCACTTGATCACTTGATCAGTTGACATCCCGTTATTCATCAATTTGCTTGAGCGGGCACCAGTAACATTTTCATTTGACCCTATCACGTTCCAGTGTAGCCCAATGGCATCTGGTTGCTTCAAGAATACAAAGAGCCTCAAACTGTTCATTCAGGGTCTTGACAAAGAAGTCTTACAATCTTGTAGGTGGGTGGCCACATGATCTTTTGACATCCCGTGGGATCCAGTCGGTAACGGCTCTAGTCCAGAGGTCATCTCCAAATCGCATTACATGTCCAGCCCATCTGATACTTGATGCCTTGGCAAATGAGACAGCGTCCCTGACTCTGGAACAGCGACAGAGGTCAGAACTCCGGATTCCTTCTCTCACTTGAGTGAGGCATGATATTCCAAGCATAGCTCTTTTGATTTCTCTTTGGGAGACCAAATAGCATTCTCATCCTGCTTTCGTAGGGCCCTGGTCTCTGAGGCATATGCTAATGCAGGGAGAACGGTGGAGTTGAAGAGATGTGCCCAGAGCTGGAGGTTCTTTGTCTTCTTTAGCTATTTCTTCGATGCTTTTGAAGGTATTCCATGCCGCTCTCTTCCCTCCTGCGCAGCTCTGGTTTTAGGTCATTCATCATGTTGACTTCTCGACCTAGGTACACACAACTGCTGCATTCAGAGATGTTTGTTCTATTGAGAGTAAATGGGCATCTGGAACTAGTTCATTTTTCATGAACATAGTTTTGTTGAGATTCAGCTGTAGACCTATCTTTCCACATCTTGATCGAAGTCAGCCAGCATTTGTGCCGCTTGACTAATGTTTGGTGTTATTAGAACGATGTCATCAGTGAAGTGGAGGTGGTGTAGTTGTCGACCGTCTATCTTCACTCCCATTCCTTCCCATTCTAATTGTCGCATGATGTTCTCGAGGGTAGCGCTGAAGAGTTTTGGTGAAATGGTATCACCTTTGAGTGTAAATTTATTTACACCCAAATGATAGTAAATAAATTTTTCAAAAGTGAGTTTATTAGGAGGTAGGTTGGGGTGAGAGAGGGAACCTTGAGTGCACTTGAAACATTTAATCCAAGTCACAGTGCCCTCTAAGGAGAGAGAAACAGAGACAGAGACAGAGAGCAGAGAGACAGAGAAAAAGAAAAAGACAGAGAGACAGAGAGCAGAGACAGAGATACAGAGAGAGAGAGAGAGAGAGAGAGAGAGAGAGAGGAGAAGTGCCTGCCGTAGAGGCAGGCAAGGGCTGGGGTGTGGGGTGGAGGGAGGAAAACTAGGGACATTGGTGGTAGGAAATGTACGCTAGTGAAGGGATGGTAGTTGGAACATTATATGATTGAAACCCAATCACAACCAACTTTGTAGCTGTTCATCTCACTGTAATTCAATTAAAAATTTAAATTTGAAAAGATGAAGTTATGAGTGACTCAAATAGCATTAAATAAATAATCAACTACAATATGAAGTGAACCGCTCAATGCATGTTCTCTGTGGACCCCTGTTGTGATGATCCAGATCGCTAGAGAACATTTTTCCTCCCCACTCACGCCTCCCCACATCCCTTCAGTCCTAAGGATAACCATTCATCCAGCTTCTGTCACTTCAAGTTTCCCTGTTTTCTACCAACTGGAAGGCACAGACCAAGTTTTTATTTACCATTATATAATTGAGCCTTGCAACAAGCCAGATGACCCCCACTCCATGAGGGCCTCCATTTTCCACATCCGGACTGCTCTCTCGTCAGAACTCCACCCAGCAGAGCAGCCTATCACAGCCCAGCTCATCGAAGTTCCACCCTGCAGCAGTCTTTTTTAAATCCGCTCATGTATGCTGGTCCAGAGACTCACAGACATGGGGCAGAGCTGCTACTGGCTCTCCCTGTGCCCAGCCGCTCACGAGGTACCCAGGAGGGATGGCGGATTCTAGCCCTGGCCCGCCACCCCAGCAGAGCCTTTGCAACAAGCCAGACGACCCCCACTCCATGAGGGCCTCCATTTTCCACGTCCGGACTTCTCTCTTGTCAGAACTCCACCCAGCAGACCAGCCTATCACAGCCCGGCTCGCGCAGCCTCTTGTGGCCGCAAGGTTCATTAATAAATGCTGGACTTGAGATGACTACAAGAGTATGCTACCTGCATGGCAGAGCCTGGCAAAGCTACCCGTGTTGTATTTGATATGCCAAATGCCAGTAACAATTATAGACCTCATTCCAGAATGGATTGAGGCTCTTTATGTTCCTGGAGCAAACAGATGCCCTTGGGCTCTACTAGCATGAGACAGGACATATGGAGATGTTACTGGGGCCCGCTCGAGCCAATCGATGATGAACGGGAAGACAGTGATACCTGTTTCATTTTTTAAAGGACACAAGAAAAAAGCATTTCATGCTTTTATATCACCTGCCTCTGTGACCAAGTATTTTTGTTTTAGCTGAAAGACCTTGGGAGGTGGGAAAAAATAAATAGGAAGGAAAGAAACAGTGAGGGAGGGGTTGAAGAAAGCCTCCTGAAAAGAAGCTTGAGGTACCCAGTGCCTGGGGAGACAAGCCGCTGTCATCAGGCCGAACATCTCACAGATGGAGACTTTGAGTCCTGCGAGGAGGAGGTGCAGATTTCATGCAGCAAGAGGGGAACGATAAGGGGGAAGAAGGGGATTCCAGAAGGTGCGCCTCCAGCTCTTCATGTTCAAACAGCTCCCTGTGATCTTTGAGCTGCTTTCCCCTTCATATTATTAAACTGCAAAGGGATTACGTTAACTATTCATAGCCCCTCTCCTGGTGGCACCTGGACTGGCGATGCTGCAGGATGGAGGAGCAGGTGGCCCGTAGGTGTGTGTGGCTGCGGTGGTGGTGGCAAAGTGCCTGGCTGGGACCTTGAGGGTTAGTGTCACCCTCACCCAGCTCAGGGAGCACAGTGACACCTGTCTGAAACAGCTCCCGAATCCCTGCTCTCTCTGGCATAGTCAGTCCATGAGATTTTAGGGAGTAGTCAGGTGGCAGAGCATAGAGGCTCAGCAATTGGGGAACTAACTAAGATTTGAGCTTAAACTCTGCTGACTAAAGACAATAGTCTTCCATTTATTAAACAGAAGGGGCCTTAATAAGGGCTAAAGATCCAACGTCAGTGGTGACAGATGAACTTTAAGGCAGTTCCTAAAGCCTCCAGGGTTCCTGGGGAAGGTCAAAATCGTTTTTTTTTTTTTTTTTTTTTTTCTCTTTTGGGTCATACCCGGCGATGCTCAGGGGTTACTCCTGGCTCTTTGCTCAGGAATTACTCCTGGTGGTGCTCAGGGGACCATATGGGATGCCGAGGATCGAACCCGGGTCGTGCACAAGGCAAACGCCCTACCCACTGTGCTATTGCTCTGTCCCCTGAAATTGTTTCTTTTGATAAAAGTCTTTGCGGAGAAAAAGTTTAAGCAAGCCCCCAATACATGAGCACCTGTTTTATAAATTGTGCCTGAGGCCTTCTCAAGTACATTCTGTGTAGTAAATGGAACCACAAAAATAAAATTTAAAAAAATGAGGTAAAAAAAATCAATGGCACTCTCTCTCTCTCTCTCTCTCTCTCTCTCTCTCTCTCTCTCTCCCTCTCCTCTCCCTCCTCTCCCTCCCCTCCCTTTCTCCCTCTCTCCCTCCCTCCCCCTCTCTCTCTCCTCTCTCTCTTGCAGGAGCTCCTCTCTCTCTCTCTCTCTCTCTCTGAGTTGGGGAGGCTAATGCCATACCTAGTGATGTCTTGGGGACCATGAGGTGCAGGGGAGGTGGTGAGGGGTGGAGATTGGTCCCGGATTCCTGGGGCAATGCACGTGTAAATCCCGCCTTTGAGCGTCTCCCTGGCCCGTCAATAATATTCTTAACGTAATTTTAACTTTTCTTCTAAACTGTGTCCCCAAATTGCTTTCCGGTATATTTTTAACAATATTAGTGGGTCAGGAAGTCTTTATTGAACCAATATGGTAAAACAGTTTAATGACCTGATTTTAGCTGGTTCTAAGCAAAGACAAAAGAGTTCAAATCTTATTTTTTGCAACTCTAAAACTGAAACGGTTTCTTCATCAAGAGACACAGAAATAAAAGAAGGAAAGCAAGGCTTGCAGGAATTAAAATAGCATGATAGCTGTATTATTATGTTATATGACTTTTGTTGAAATTTGGCTAGAAACTGTTTTCTTTGATGCTTATCAGTTGTTCTTAGACACTAATCTTGTACTATCTTAAGCTGTTTGTATTGATAATAAGTGGTCTCCAAACCACGGAATCTCTTTGGAAAATCTTTAAACAGGTAGGAAATTATATTTGCACTTTTTGAAGAGTGCTGACATGTGGCACATTTATAGTGCTGTCCCTTAAGATGAAAAAATTCTAACCACTTCCAAAATGCTCTTTTTCATATATAAAATTTCTTTAGAAAGATTTCTTGTTAAAATGTCACCTCTTCCTTGAGGGGACAGATGAAGTGTGTTTATTTTCTCTAAAACATCTGTTGGTAACATTTGTCTTCATAGGCAAGGTCCTTAAATACAGAAAGCTCGTTTCTTGAACAAGAAAAATGTGGAAGTCATGTTTAAGTTTGACAAATTATTCAGAAATTTTTTAGTAAAACACCCAGTGAAATTTTTGGTTCTTCAAAATAGCTCCATAATTTCTCCTCTCCTTTCAAAAGGCAGTTTACCTGACCTCTGAACAGACAGACTGGGGGACTCTGATCTCCCACACCGTTGCAAAGTCAGAGAGCTTGACTCCACTCAAACTCAGCACCTTATTAGCCATAATAAGAACATAGTCAATTAACACCTCTGTTGTATATTATATATACTACACATCTTTTAATAATAAAGTAAACTAGAAGAATCATAGTTCAGAGGTTAAGTTACACTGCGCAGCAAACCTGGGTCTGACCCATGGCACCAGATATGGTCCCCTGGATTCCATAAAGAGTGATCCTTGAGCACAGAGTAATTAGCCAGAAGTAATCCCTGAATACTGCCAAGCATGGTCCCCTAAAAAAAAACACTAGAGCAAAGAAAAAGTTATTTTAAAATTGAGCAAGGAAGGCAAAAGCACTTATAGTGCCGTACAGTATTTATTTCTTTTGTTTGGTCACACCTGCTAGTGCTTGGGGGCTACCCTTGGCTTAGTGCTTGGATAATCACTTCTGGAAGTGTTTGGGGTCCATGGGGTACCCTCGGATCAAACCCAGGACTCCTGCTGCATGTGACAGATAACTCTTGAGCATTCAGATTGAGAGGGCAGTGCAATCCATCCAACAGTAATTTTTGCTGTTGTTTGCTTTGTCTTTGGGTTTTAAAATGAACATAAATGGAAACTTAAAATTCCCAGTGCCTCACACTCTGCTTTGGAAATATATGTTGCTCTTGAGTTTACTTTCAAGCAAATATATGTTGCTCTTGAGTTTATACTTCAAGGTACATTCTACATCATTATATTTGTGAGACTTTGGGAAAATTATGGAAGTTTACTTGGCAAAGGTTTCTTCTGCTTCGAACTCAGGGTAATGGTAGCACTGACCTTGCAGGATTATTAAGAGGATTACCTGAGCTTCTGCGTGCAATTACTCAGCATGGTGCTTGACGCATTCACAACCTCTCTATTAATGCTTACACTTCAGGCACCATTAATTAAAGAGCACCACTTTAATCAGATTCTGTGATTAAAAGCAGCATATTCTTAAACTCATATTTTTTTTAAAAAATGTTACTTATGCAGGTACAGAATTATCTCTCTGAACTGAGAATGGAAGGGGAGCTTTGCCTGTGTGGTACCCTGGGTTCCATCCCTGGCACCTTAAAAAGATTTTTTTAAGTAATAGTAAGAATAACAGTTCTATGCTTGGTTGTGTCACCTGTGAAGGTAGGGGTCCAATGTTAGATTCAAGACAGTGGTTTGAAAGAAAACTTTTACCATGTATCTTTTGGCCAGTAATACATCTAGGAACTGAACGGATTGTAGAAATATAAATAGAAGACTTCTTGAAGGTTAGATCAGAGAAAAGATCTTGATTAGATTTTATTTTTGGACATAATATCTTTCTAGCCCACCTCACCAGCCCATGGCCATAGACACTATCTTGTCCCTTCCCAATTGAAGTGAATTGACATTGAATGTTAAACATTTAAAATATCTGCTGTAACCTCTTGAGCTCAGCTTAGATTCCTTGGGTGTTATAAAACTCCAACTAAGAATGACTTTAATCTGTGTGTACACATATAAAACAAATATGCATTTATACATGTACTTTATCATTAATGTATAATTACAATTTAATGCCTGCCATTAAGTGTTGAGTAATGTTCATCATTCACTGTAAACAGGCAACAGAAAACACCCACTCAAGTTGTTAAGCATGCCTTTGATTTCCTGACTCTAACTTTTATGCCTGGACTTCATAAATTACATTATTTAATGCTTGCCTCCAGAGGAGAGAGATTTACTTGCCATTTGTTTTATAATGAACATTAATCAACTCATGACTAATGTTGGCTCTAAGTTGCACATTAGCTGAGTATTAAATATTGTCTGCTGTGTATACAAAATCACTTGTCTTCCCGTTGTTCATGCAGCTGCCCTAAGGAAACTTCCATTGGCTTTGAGAGAGCAGCTTTTCTCTGCCATGATCCAGGATCAAGTTCTGAATCAACTAAGAAATGAAGCAAAATAATAAGGCTGTGGAGAATAAAATCTCTTTTCCCCACGTGGGATAAAGTTGATATTGGAGAAGGTGACTTAATATACACAGACAGTTGGATAGATAGTTTCAGAGTCAGGGACGCTGTCTTGTTTGCCAAGGCATTGAAAATCAGATGGGCTGGACATGTAATGCGATTTGGAAACGACCACTGGACTAGAGCCGTTACCGACTGGATCCCACAGGATGTCAAAGGATCGTGTGGCTGCCCACCTACAAGATGGTCAGACTTCTTCGTCAAGACCCTGAATGAACAGTTTTAGACTCTTCATATTCCTGAAGCAAGCAGATGCCATTGGGCTACACTGGCACATGATAGGGTCAAATTGAAATGTTACTGGTGCCCGCTCGAGGAAATCAATGAGCAACTGGATGTCTAGTGATCTAGTGATCTAGTTGGATATTTTTGAGGCAAGGGGTCCAAAATTAGACAAACCAGCATACACAGAGATGACCTGTCTGTTCACAAATGCAGCACCCCAAAACAGGGGATGTGGAGAAGAGTTGAGTGAACCCACAGAACAGAAGCACTACGTAACACTCTGCAGCACCTTTTCCAGACTTAGAAGCAGGAGAGATCATTCCTTGGATCTCTTTTCCGTGCAACTGTGATAATTATGAAGTTGGTATAGGGGACAGTACCCGGGTCCAAGTTCAAAAGGCAGACAAAATGCTGAGTAAAATTAGAGTATGCCACAAATGATGTAATTCACTTGGATAAAGATCCCACAGTGCACAGATCTCTTCTGCTAGCGTTCAGGAAAACTTGGCCAACTTCACACCTATTGATGGAGTGAACAAAGAGGAGGAGTAAGGTATAGGAGCAGGGAGAGGAAGCTGGAGTATCCTGCATGTGGATTTTTCTCCACATGGAAATGAAAAAAAACCTTCCCATGCCATACACTTAGCAGATATTTTAAAATTAATATTGAGGCAGAGAGATCGCTCAAAAAGCTGTATCACATACCTCAAGCCCTGAGTTAAGGCCAGCACCACATGGCCCCTTGAGAACCATTAGGATGGCCTTGGGGGCCCTCATCTCCCGCCTAGTTATGTCCTAGCAGGATCACATAGCTGGACCAGAGCACTAAAATGTCCAGTCCAGGTAGTTGAGAAGTGCTAGGGAGGGCCCCACCCACTGAGCAGTGCTTGGGTAACCACGAAGGCCTCCAGGAAGAGAGCCCTGCAAGTTGGATCCTCAGTGCCCATCACATGGGCCCCTGATTAGAGGCCCCTCCCACACCTCTGTCTGGGCCCTCAGGGCTGCCACAGGCCTTGAGAACTTTGGCATAGTCAGATGTATGCAAGCACTTTAGCGCAGCTGCAACATTGGCCCTTGGTGAGTGTGTGTGCGGGCACCACAACTAAAGAACAGAACCCACAGAGAAGACCACAGTCAAGTGTGTGAAGGACCACAATCACAGTTGAGTGAAAACCCAGTTATGGCAATAAGAGCAGCAAAGGGAAGGGGACTGATTCAAATAATGATAACAACAGCAGCAACAGTAATAACCATCCTAGGAATTTTTTTTTTTGATTTGACAATTTTGCCATAGCATACCATAGGATTATTTATGTTTGAGGAAAAGCATCACACTAATGAATATTTATTGAACATGAGGTGTTAGGTACTTTTCTAAGCTTTTTGCAAATATTAACCCTTGTAAACTATGTAGCATAGTTTCAGATAGGAATGCTTCTCTCCCAGTTGGTGGATGTTACTAAATGATAGTTTCAAGTGAAACAAATTCTGAGCTCACGCTATTCGCAACTACCTGCATTTTACTGTTGTATTACACCTCTTCCTCTTCCTGAAGTCTTTGGCCAAGTTTCTCCATCTCTGTGGGATGTAGTTTCCACATTTATAAAATGGTGATAATAATTCTTAATAATACTTATTTGATGCAATCAGGCTAAATATCATAATGAGTGTTGATCACAGTACAGTAGCTGGAATGTAGTAAATGGTAAAAAGAGCTATTGTTTATTTCTTTGCGGAGGCTGTGCTCAGGGCCTACTCCCAGCCTAGTGCTCAAGAAATGGTCCCAGCAGCGTTAAGGAACCGGACTGTGCCAGAGATCAAACTGGGGATTGCTGCCTGGCGGGCCAGTGCACCAGCAATTTGAGGCTTCTCACTGGCTCCATTTCTGTGTTTAATTTTCACATCAACCCTTTGCTCAATCTTTGTGAGATTGCTCTGGGGGTCCTACCAGCAGTAGGAGGGGTGATGAGCTCCTGTGCCCATCTTCCAACCGAAAGTTCCATGGACGTGGTGGGTTCTGATAGCTGCCTCTTCCTAAATACAAGGTCTGGACTTTGATCCTCAGGTTTACTGACCCAGGTGTAGCTCAAATACGACTGTGTAATAGATGCCTAAGCCTGCCCAACTTTTTGTTCTTTGGGAAATCATAAAGGTAAACACTGTGTTTGTTAATGGAGAAATAGATGAGATTAACTTGTCAGGCATTTGTATATAGAACTCAGATGTGAAAAATAAGCCCCCTTAGGGGTCTGGGAACATCCAACTGACACTCGTCCTCCCTGAGCAAGTTTTGGATTATTGAGATATGAGACAAAACAGCAAGACTTCTGGAAACCTAAGCAGCACCTTGGGTTTACTAAGAATCTAAGTAAACCAAGATTTATTTATTAACTCACAGAACGTGAGTTACATAGCAGGATCCTTGATACTGAATCCCAGAATTGGGAAGGGCAGTCTTGGGGTCAGGGAGCTAGTACAGTACTAACCATCTATCTTACTTGGGGCTAACCCAGGTTGGATTCCTGGCATTGCATATACACACCCCTTCCCCACTTCCCCCAACAAACACCGTCAAGAGATGTCCCTAAACTCAGAGTCAGGAGTAAGTCTTGAGTACTACTTGATGTGACCCCAACACACACACACACACACACACACACACACACACAACACACACACAGATGGCAGGTCAGACAGTTGGATTAATTCTCCACACCAAGCTTTCTCACGTTTTCCCCTCTGGCAAATCCAGTGGTGCACAGAACTTGCTCCTGCCGGCCACCAACAAGGTAGGAATCTTACCAGCTATACTATATTTCTGGCCCCCTGTCTAAACTAGAGAAAAGTTTCTGATGTTGGATATGAATTGTATTATTTAGAACCTCTGTTTCTACTTACTCTTGGAGAAGCAGAAGGGTGCAGGTTATACTAGTAAAGCAACTGTGAATTCCTTTCCTGATCCATTAATGTACCCATACTCTATTCCCCTAATTTGTATAGAAAACAAAAAAAAACTCAGCAATTATATTAGAAGCTTTGGGAACATGTGAGACCACAGAACCCACTTATTATGGTGGCAACTGAGATGAGTTTCAGTCTATTTTATAGCCTGCATTTAGAGGTTGTCTTGTGATTTCCTTCCTTCCTTCCTTCCTTCCTTCCTTCCTTCCTTCCTTCCTTCCTTCCTTCCTTCCTTCCTTCCTTCCTTCCTTCCTTCCTTCCTTCCTTCCTTCCTTCCTTCCTTCCTTCCTTCCTTCCTTCCTTCCTTCCTTCCTTCCTTCCTTCCTTCCTTCCTTCCTTCCTGCCTGCCTGCCTGCCTGCCTGCCTGCCTGCCTGCCTGCCTGCCTGCCTGCCGGCCTGTCTTCCTTCCTTCCTTCCTTCCTTCCTTCCTTCCTTCCTTCCTTCCTTCCTTCCTTCCTTCCTACCTTCCTTCCTTCCTTCCTTCCTTCCTTCCTGCCTGCCTGCCTGCCTGCCTGCCTGCCGGCCTGTCTTCCTTCCTTCCTTCCTTCCTTCCTTCCTTCCTTCCTTCCTTCCTTCCTTCCTTCCTTCCTTCCTACCTTCCTTCCTTCCTTCCTTCCTTCCTTCCTTCCTTCCTTCCTTCCTTCCTTCCTTCCTTCCTTCCTACCTTCCTTCCTGCCTTCCTTCCTGCCTTCCTTCCTGCCTTCCTTCCTGCCTTCCTTCCTGCCTTCCTTTCTGCCTTCCTTCCTTCCTGCCTTCCTTCCTGCCTTCCTTCCTGCCTTCCTTCCTGCCTTCCTTCCTGCCTGCCTTCCTGCCTGCCTTCCTGCCTGCCTTCCTGCCTGCCTGCCTTCCTGCCTTCCTGCCTTCCTGCCTTCCTCCATTTCTCCCTTCCTTCTCTCCTTTCCATCTCTCCTACTAGTTATGGAGCAGTGAGCAAGAGTAGGTGGCTTGTTGCCAGAAAGGCGCCAAGGTGAATAAACACTGATTCCCCTAAGGGAAAATGTAAAACTACTAATAACTTGTTTGCAAAGGTAAGAGAGGTGGAAAGTGTAAGCCGACCATTTCCTGCAAGCTCTGGCTTGCGTGCCTAGGAGGAGCTATCTCAGCTCCAAAATGCATTCGCTGTGCACCTGATGGCCTCCCTGCGCTTCGCTCGGGCTCCCCCTCTCCTCTGATGTCACGGCACCCTTGGAAAGAAGCCTCCAGAACACCTTGTCTCCCTGCATATGGTGTTTTGGACTTAGCTGTCAAGCATTTTTCTCTTGCTGTGGGGACCAACGGATCTGACAGGACAAAACTTACCTGGAGGTGGTGGCACAGGCTGCTTGCTGGCAGGATAAGGAATACTGGGCACTAGAGTCCCAGGTTAGAGGCTAGGAGAAGTACCTTTATCATCATCATCATCAATCATTATAGGTACTTAATTTGTTTTCCAGTTTTCAGGGCTATCAAAGAATTATATTTACTTTTTTCAATTATTGATTATCTATGACCCCAAAGAATATGAACTCCCACTGTTACAATGGCTACATCCAGGGCTGGCCCTGACTATGAACATAAACAGACAGACAATGGAGGAAATGAATGTAGTTGTGTGCGTGTTTCATAGAGGACATACCGCAACTTGGAGCCACAGCCAGAGACATTGAACCCAGAATTCAGTTTTCTGAAGTCCTGGCACCGTCTGGCTCCTCTCCTCTTCAGGTCTCCAATCAGAAGTCACCTTCTTAGGAGGCCAGTCCTGAGTTGGGGTAACTCCTGACCACCCCCCAACTCTGCTAGCATAGCACTTCCCCTTTCTTTTCACATCTTTACCCTGCTTACTCCTCCCACAAACTTAGTGCTTTTATCTTATTAGTATGTATCTCTTCCAGTAGAGCAGGCCAACGGCAGGTCTTTTGTTTTCCTTGCTGCATTCCTAGAAACATCCATAAGACCTGACACATACAAAATAATATTTCTATTGAAGATGAAATGAGCAAGACCAGGTTTCTCAGCCTCTGGGGGCCCAATGGCACCCTGATTCCAGGAATGGGTACAACCGACTGAGGGGCCAAGTAGCTAGTACTTGAAGACCAGTGTCTGAAGTACCTTTGATCCGTTGTCAGTTCTTCCGTTGTGTAATAGATGGCATCGTGGGGCAGTGATGCCACAACTGTCTGTCCCCAGCAAGTGTCTAGCATAAGTAAGTGCTCAATAAGTAGTTTTTCTCCCTTATTCTTAATCTGGCCCTGGGGAATTGTGATAAGATCCCTCATCTAAGAACCCTAGGAAACTTGGGGAACCACTGGAAATCAGTGCTAAAAAGTCAAGTGATAAGAATAGGGAGCATTCAGGGGTCCTGTGAGATAGCACCTTCTCACTCCCCTTTAGTCTGGGCTGGGACCCTGGCATAGCTCATGGCACACTCTGCTTTGAGGGCACGCAACAGTGTGTTTCTAGGAGGAGAAAACGTGCAGACTGGCTGGGAAGCTCACACTCCATCCCGGAAAGCGTGAGGTCAGGAGAGAGCCTTGGAGAGCTGAAGGCGTGAGGCCAGGCCCCTCTAGTATGCAGGCCCCACAGGAGAGGGAAGAGTTTCTGTCTCCCCATTTTTCCTCCTAGAGAAAAAGCTGTCCTGGGACTCAGCGCTGTGCCAGCCAGAATGGCAGATCCAAAGCTTCACTGACCTGCCAGCTGGTTTCTGCCCATGGGTTCCTGTGCCCCTGGGCATTGCCCCTGGCTGGCTGGTTCATTCCTCTGGGTTCAGTTGAGTCCTAGAGAGAGAGAGAGTGCCTGTGGAGTAGAACAGATAATGTAGGTTGTGCCCCCACAGTCCTTCATGGGCAGGCTGAGACGCCCCAGATTTCTCCTCCTAGGGTCCCACCGGTGATACATGCACAGTGGCTGCCAAGGCACTGGTTTCTTGCACCTGCCACCGTGATTCACCAGTTGGGACAAGCAACTTCACTTCTATAAGCTCAGTCTTTTCATCATTAAAATGGGCAGCCTAGCCCAAGCTACTTCAGGGATTTAGAGGAGTTTTATTTTTAATTTGGTGATGGTGTGGCAGAGTCATGTTGGCCATAACTGGTGGTGCTCAGGGGTATACATGACTGTGCATTCAGGACTCACGCCTGGAAAACATATGGGGTGCCGGGGATCGAACATGGGTAGGCCTCATGCAAGGCAAGTGCCTTACTTGTTGTGCTATCTCACTGGTCCCCTCTGGGAGTTTTAAGAGCGATTACAATCTAAAGTGTCTGGCACACAGTTATTATTGTTGTTGCTGGGAATACCACAGAGAACAAAGCCTGATCTCATGCAGCCTCCATCTGAAGGACAGACCATAAAGAACAAGATAAAAATGCATGGCCCAGCAACCGGGGCAATAGTGAAGCATGTGACTGACCCATGTTTGAACCCCAGCATCACATTTGGTGCCTTGAACCCCACCAGGAGTCAGGTGTGACTCCTGAGCACAGTCAGGAGTCAGCCCTGAGCACAGCCACATGTGGTCCAAACTCTTCCCTGAAAAACCCTAATTAATTCAGGTCCTGAAAGGGGCAAGCATGAGAATGGAGCAGCGGGAGCCTGGGGCCCAGTTCCCGGCTTCTCTGTGGAGAGAGCAGGAGGGGCTTTCCCCCAGTTCCCTCAGCAAATGGATCTTTCCTGACTTCTCTGAGTCAGACACCAACCTCAGCACAAATATCGCTCAGGGGAACACGGCGGACAGACAGATGGACTGGGCCTGTCCTCACGGGGCCTCAGTGTCTCAGAGGGAAGCAGCCAGCAAACAAATGAATGCAGGAGACAGGATCACCTCTGGCAGCCTCCTGAGAGCTGGAAATGAACAATCTCAGAGAAAATGAGAGAGGGGACGTCACTCTTGCAGGAGACAGAGAGATCTCAGTCCTAAGATCTTCATGAACAGGACCTTGTAAGAGTTGCACCCTACCGCTGCTGGGAACCATGAAAGAAAAAGGACCAAGTTTTCTCTCCTTCCTGGGGTCTTGGACACACACACACACACACACACACACACACACACACACACACAGAGTCCTTTCCCATCTCAATGATATTTGCAGCTCTCCAAGTCAGAAGGTAGGACGCCTTGCTGGGGACTCTCCCGCCCCTCCCCTCTCTCTGTGGCCCTGCTTCAGCCCCCCCCACATTTCCTCACTCTTTGCAGGCATTCACTGCCTTTCATGTTTTCTCATCACTCAGCCACCATCAGAGAGCTGCACTTGTGATTATTCTTCTCCTGACAGTTACAGTCGTCCTTCCCGCTGAATCTCATCCCTTTGATTCTTCTGCAGGGCTGGAAGGTTCCTCTTTCCAGCTGCCACTTCATTAGTGACCTGTTTATGCCACTGCCAGGTCATAAATAAAAACAGTTAAAGAGTCCCAGCCTCATTCCCCCTCCCCAACACACACACACACACACACACACACACACACACACACACACACACACCTCTAGCTAGTGGTAATTGCTAGTTATCAGGGCCGGTTTATCATCTTCTAGCCAATTGTGACTCTTGTTCTCGAAAATAACTTTAACTGATTTTTCAAAGGGAAGTCTCGGGAGGCAGATATCTGCTGTGAGGCCTAATGAAGTCAGTCTTCACAGCGAGATAGTAAAGGGGTTAAGGCCCTTGCCTTACGTGCAGCTAGTCCTGGCTCCCACTCTAGCACTGCACGGTTTCCCTGCGCATCGCCAGGAGTGACCCTTGACCAAGTGCCAGAAGCACATCCCAAGCATGGCTGGAAACACATAAAATTAAATTAAATTAAAAAGTCAAAGTCTGGGAAAACTTACTGTGTGGGAATCCTTATCCAGGATTGAACAAGTCGAATATACCCTAGGCAATTCTTTTGTTTCGTTTCTATGTTCTTTTTGGGGGTCACACTCACTGGTTCTCCAGGGACCACCCAGTGCCAGGGACCAAACCCAATTCTCCAATGTGTAGAACAGAGGTTAAGCCTTTCCCTCCCCTCCACCAGAGGATTCCCGACCTCAGTGGTGCCACTTCACCGAGCTTGTGGATGAGGTTTCCTGACGTGGGCTAAGGACAGTCATCACAGGACTGTGGTGTTTCTGTGCTTCAATTCTCCTTGGCAAAGACTTGTATGTCCTCTAAAGTCTAACTATTATTAAAATATTTAGTGTGTTGTGAACTAAGGAGTACAAGTTTTCTTCCTCCCTCTTCTTTAATGTTTTTACTCAATTCAGCAGTATCTTTCTATTTAATTCCATTCAACACGAAAGACTTTTTCAAAGTCTTACCAAGTGTCATTACCAAGATAGAGAAAAACTGGGCTTCTGCTTCAGTAGGAATATGTCAGGCTGCAGCAGAGCTATTGTCTCATAGATAACAGCTATAAACCTCAGACCTCAGAGCTGGGGAAATAGTGGATAGGGCACTTGCTAGAATGCAACAGGCCCTGGTACAATACCTGGGACCACATCTGGTCCCCTGAGCATCGCCAGGAGTGATCCCTGAACACAGTCAGGTATAGCCCCCAACAAAGCAAAAGCAACAAGCAAAAACTGCACAACATGTTAAAACTTGGTTGAAGGAACTTGAGAATGAACAGAGCAGGAAGATTTTAGAGCAGAATTGACACCTGGAAAGAGTTATGACCAAGGTCTCTATTTTTCCTGACTTTTGGACCTGGGCAGACCTGAGGAGAGGGAAGGCTCCAATTGCATAAGAAATTCACTGGTATTTTACTAAATATGGGAAATGATAATGGCAGATTAAAACTCACCATTGAATATACACAAAGAGACTTAAGTGATAAACTCTAAATATCTGCAGGGCTAGCCACAATGTGTAAAATAAGAGGGAGAGAGATGCAGAGACAGAGAGAGAGACAGAGAGAGAAAGAGAGGAAACTGGGGTACCTGCTATTAAGGCAGCCTGGGGGGCTGGAGGGGAGGGGTACATGGGGCACTGGTGGAGGGATGGGTGCTGGTATACTGTATTACCAAGAACCAATTATGAACACCTTTGTAATTGTATGTTTCACAGTGGTATAATAAAAAAAAAAAAAGAAATTCACTGGTGCAAGGCCAGACCAATTGTACAGTGGGCAGGGCTCTTGCCTTGCACATGGCCGACTGGGTTTGATCTCCAGTACCAAGCACCCCCATGGAGTACCCTGAGCCAGGCAGGGAGTGATCCCTGAGTACAGAACCAGGAGAAAGTCCTGAGCCCTGCTGGGTGAGACCTCAAGTCAAAAACAAACCAAGAAATTCACTGATGATGTGAGGCCAGAGAGATAGTAAAGTGGGTAAAGTGCTTGTTTTACATGTTACTGACTCCAATTTGATCCCTGACTCCACATATGGTCTGAGCACTGCCAAGAGTGATCACTGAGCACAACCAGGTGGGCCCAGAGTGGCACCCCCAAAATAGAAATTCACTAATGAGCGAGAAGATGACATAAAAGTATAGAAAGACCTCACACTCTGCAGAAAGACCTGTTCGAGTCTTCTTCATTCCCCTGAACAATGTGTCAAATAGATGCCAGCAGAATAGTTAAGGAATGAAGATTTGAGTTGCTGCCCCAAGCCCTAGTTAGCATTTTTAATACAGCTATGTAAATTATCTGCTAAAACAGTCTCTAGAGCTTTGAGTTTTTCACTGAAGTGAGAACTTAAAAAAAATAATGCTTATAAAGCAACCTTATGCAGAAACTAAATTTTTGTAGTATCCTCCTACCTAATCTTTGCAGTTGTCTTATTCACACCTAATATGACATCTATGAATCCTTCCTGGTGTATCTGCAGCTACCAGCTCTCCCCATTGCACTCCCTGCACTCCACTGACCACGAGGGGCCAGGAATGGAGAGCGACTTCTGGCCCGAGTCCACCATCCCAATAGAGCTTCAGAAGAACCTAGAGGAACCCCCACGCCATGCTGGCAGTGATTGTCATCATCCAGACCCCACAGCTCATCAGAATTCCACCCAAGAGAATCAGCCAATCTCCAGCCCAGTTCATCAGAGACCCAGTCTACAGAGACCCACTCTTCAGAGACCCACCCTATAGAGGAAAGTATTTCAAGCCCAGGAATGCTTGAACCACAGGCGCAGATACACTAGACAGAGCAGCTACCAGCTTTCCCGTTGGTAGAGCTGGAGATAAATTTGGATTTATCTCCAAACAGCCAAGAATCTTCTACCCACCCCTCTCAGAGAGCCCGGCAAGCTACTGAGAGTATACTGCCCCCACGGCAGAGCCTGGCAAGCTGTCTGATGTGTATTCGATATGCCAAAACCAGTAATAACAATCATATATCGAATTCTTCCAAAGAAGTCAACCCAGTTTCTATAAGAAATATCCCTTCTCTTCTGATATTACCATTCCCTGAGTAATTGCTGACAAATACAAGGATTCTTGGGGCCAGAGAGATAGTACAGCAAGTAAGGCACTTGCCATGTATGTGGCCCATAAGATCACTCGGGATCATATCTGGTACCCTATATGGTCCCCCAAACCTGCCAGGAGTGATCCTTGAGTGCAGAGCCAGAAGTAAGCCCTAAATATAGATAGGTGTGTTCATACCCCCCCATGCCCTCTGCCCAGAATACCCAAGTACAAGGATTCTTGATAAAGACACAACATGAGCGGTGGGAACTGAAAGGCGAAAGCCATGAGAGAGCCACAAAAGATCTCGAATGATCAGCGAGATTCAGTCCGGATGTTCACAGAGGACATAGCGTGTGGTGAGGAGCTGAAGAGTATCCACATCAATATGCGTGTGGAGCCCAAAATGTCTCTCCAGTATTGCTGGATTCAGAATAATTCTTCTAATAGGGTAAATTTCCAGTGTCAAAAGGGGAAATTCATTAATCAGATCTAACAGAACACAATGATCATGCCACAGATGAATCTTGTCTAAAATTCTGTTGAAAGTGGTCATTTGTAAGTCATGTGTTCTCACCGACTTCCTGCGGAGACACCACCACCAGGGACTTCACTTTTGCTCCCTGATTTTTTCTCTGAAGAGAATAGTATTGGATGATGGTTGTTAAGGAGTTTTGGTAATTATTAAATGGCTAGTAAAAGTTCATTTGAAAACATCATTTAGATTTAGTTTAAACATTATATTAAGAATTGAGATCGGGAGTGGAGAAATAGTAAAGCCGGTAAGACGCTTGCCTTGCACACAACTGACTCAGGTTCAAGCCCAACACAGAGTATGGTTCCCCTTAGCTCCTCCGAAAATGATCTGTGAACATTGAACCAGTAAAAGCCAGAAGGGAGCCCTGAGCACTTCCTTCCAGGTGTGGCCCAAGCCTTCCTTCCCACAAAAGATAAACAAATAAATGTAAAAAGGTTTGCATTAGGAGGCCTTGCAATACTGTTGATGCTTGTTAGAGCCTCTATATCAGATGGTACCCAAGCATTTCCAGGGATCACACCTCAGCAAAAAGCCAGAAACATCCACTGAACACTGCTTGGTATGTACCAAAATCCACCCCTCCCTCTTCTCCAAATGTTTGGATTGGAAATCAACTCATATGTTAATAGCTTTCTTTGCCTAAATTAAGAAGCTCCACAGAGGGCTGAGAGATGGTGCAATCTTTGAAAGCCTGTTTTGCATGCAGGAGGTCCAGTTTGATTCCTGACACTACGAAGTCCACTTAGTACCCCTAGGAGCAAACCCCTGAGCACAAAGCCAGGAGTTTCCCCAGCATGCTGGGTGTGGTGCAAAATAGCTTTGAAATATGTTTTCTTGAGTTTGACCTAGTCTGGAAGAAGGGCAGCTATTGTCAAGGATGTGGTAAGAAAATGGAGTTTTCAGACCACTGACTCAATTAAAAGGTAATACTTGAAATGAGAGATATTTCTAACAAAAACAAATTCTAAAAAGGCTAGTAAGGTAAAAGGAGAATGATTTATTTATCTGCATATTTTTGCCTGATGAGTTTGAACTGATTTGGGTAATCAAGTGAAAGTGAATAGGAACTAATGAAGAATTAGTGGACTCTTTCTAAGTGGGCAAAGCTTGTAAATTAGCCACACAGATTTGATCTTTTCTCTGGACATAATATGTGCTTCTGAGCTTTGCTATGGCACTCATTTGCATTGCAGATCTAACTGGGATGAAGGAGCACGCCCACTTTTCTAACTTCTGAATTTGAGTCATAAACAAATATTTTTTGAACACCTACTCTGAGCCATAGACTAGCTGAAGTGTTAATCATATGTTTAAGAAGATAATGATTATTTGCCGCCTAATTCCTTTTCAACCATGATCTCATTTAAGGAAAACGTGTTTTACAATATTCTTGGGGTGTCTCCAATTTCTGGAGTAAATCAATTGTTCGATCGCATGTAGGGGTTGACTCTTTCAGACACATAACAGAAGTGTAACAGAAGTGGGTAGTTAGAATCCATTTCCTAGCTGCCAGACCATGCAGAGCATAACCAACACCTCTTTATCTGAGAACCAGGAGGGACTGAGTCAGGCATATCTCCTCAGAGTTGTTGAGATGTCATTTTTAAATATGGAAGTTTGACAGTATAACATGATCTCGTGTTTGGACCACTGTTTCCCCATATGTTGAAAGCTTTCATTTAGCTAGCTCATCAGTCGTTATCTAACTGCACTTATCAACATTCAACACATATGGCCATTCCTTCATTCTTGAAAGATTCTCAGTCTTTTCTCCCATTTTGCACTTAAAAAGTGTATTTCAAGTTTATTTTATCTATATTTAAAAAGAATGTATTCAAGTGTATTTTATATATTATAAAACTCACTGATTTCAAGCATCCATATCAGTACTTTTGAGCACTCTGACAAGTATTGCGTGAATATCACTGCACATCAGTTTCAGAACATTCTCAGTTCCCTCGGCAAGCCTCTTTCACACTTCGTCCTCATCCGCACAGCCTATCAAGCTTTGGTTTTCCTCCTATCTCCCTGACTTCTCCCTCACTCCTTTGCAGGCTCATTCTTTTCAACTGAGTCATTAAGTGCTTCAATTTCTCCAGGAACACTTGGCTCTTTCCCTGTACTCAGCTCTCACTCCTTGGAGGTCCGCATTATCACCAGGGTTTCTGTTACCACCCAGACACAGGTAATACCAGATCAGACTTCTCCGTTCTACTGCAAATGTCTACAGAAAAAACATCCACCTCAATGATAGATGTTGAAAGAGCCTTTAACCACATACCCAAATCCAAACCCAAATCAAGGCTTTGATTCTAATCCAGTTCTCAATGCTAGTAAGTACAACAATAATCACTCTCAAGCCCCAAATATCAGGCTTTCCTCGACCAGACACTTTTTCTTGCAACTTTATAATCACTGTGTCATCAGTCATCTTCATTTTCTATCCGAAGCATCTTTTAAATACATCTTTTCCTCAATATTTCTGTCATTGGTCTTGTGTAGGATTTCATTCTTTCTCACCTGCAACAGGAAATAACAGTCTCTAACTTGTGTTTCCCTCTTTTCTCTCCTCTCTTTTCAATTAGTTCTTTATGCTGATGCTAGAGAAAAAACCTTTTAAACAAAAAAGTATGATCCAGTGTTATTGCATTTCTCTTTAATATAAATATATTATTAACACTCTGCGCGTTACTACCAATTCTGTCTGCTTGCCAAGCATACACCTCATCTTTAATTTTCTTACAATTACACAAGTTCCAAGACATAACAGGGTGCTCTCACATTTGTTCTCTAACCTTAAGCCTCCTTTAAAATTTTCTTTTCGACCACAGTCAAACTGCTACTGAAATTTAAACTCTCAGCTCTGTCATGCTTTCTCAGGGAAACCTCTCTCCAATGCCCAGTCTAGAAAATTGATCAAACATAAAATGCTCATAGATTTGTGAGCATTTTATATTTTTCTTTTATGAAATCTACTATAGATTACAAATATGTGCTTGCTTATACATTACTACCATGTCTGCCCATCTTCTCTGCTAGGCTAATGTTATAAAGATAATAAACACCTGGGCTTCTGTTTTCCCAGGAGCTAACAAGCCATGCCAGAAGTTACTAAGTACTGTAGAATGAGTAAATCAATGGAGCAAACAAAATATGTTGACTAAGATCTGCATCCGTCCTGCACCGTACACTTCCCTTCTGCCCCCATAGATCTTCACAGTAACTTTATTTCACATATGATGTGTTTAATCCAGATAGAAGAGCTGAGTCTAAAATCAGAGACTATTTCTTGACTCAGGCACATCACGAGTCAGACTCTTACAACTTTTCTTCGCAGTGTGTCTCCAATAGGGACACCTCGTTATATGTGAAATGCTATAAGCTCTCTCACGCCTTGGAAATGAAATGAAGAACTCATTCTTCCACATCCAGCAGCGTGCTGGTAAACACTGAACAATTAGCTCTCTAGGGGAACAAAGTCCTGATAGGTAGCATTTGATGATTTCAGTGGTGCAAATAGTCTGACCATGGTCAATTGGAGGTTATCAACCTGATCTTCCACAAAACAGAGCTGGAATGAGAGACACATTAAGAAAAAAAAATCTCAAGAGCTATTCAGTGGCTCAAATACACCACTAGATGGGAGGGAGTGACGCTTGTTCTCAACTTTTTTCTTTATCACTCATCGACTGAAACAATGGGCTGCCCTTGCCTCTCTCATTCTCTGCCACTTCATGATTCCCACTCCCCTTTCCAATACTTTCAGCTGGCAAATGTTGGTATTTAGTAGGCAGAGACTTTGGGAGAAGTTTCTTGGTTCCATTCCCAGGCTAAACTGCCACGTCTGTCATGCACCCTAATCCCCAACAAGAACAGGGCAGCAAGGCTCATCCTCCTCTGCAGCTTCACAAAGATTTGCACCAGTAAATCCCATTAAGAAGAACTCCAGGCTCAAGAATCTGACCAGAGTAAATGTGACACACAAGGACTGTTTACCAACAGTTCCGCATGCCTTTGCAGATACTTCATAAACAGTTTGCCAGGCAGTGTTTATGCAAAGGATTAGTGAAAGGGCAAAAGTCTCGGGGAGAGACCTCACCAAAGCACCTATCTCTCCAAGCATTAAATTGTCAACAAAATTAAAGCTCAGCTCCACCCTAGAGCCCAGCTTCCCAGTCAACATTAGACACTCACGTGTGTTGGCAAAGATAAAGTCAACAACAAAAGCACACATGTCCCATCTCCTGCACAGTGACAGGACTTTCTTTGGCTGCCTGGGTGTGGCTGCCCACCCCAATTCTCCCAGTAAACAGCCCCAGGAGCCCATCTCTTGTGTGGCTGATGGCAGGACACAGAACGTTGCTTCTGAAAGCACAGATAGCAAAGCTTGTCGGGGCCCCAACTGTTATGAAATGCCTAATGATTAACAGAAGCCCTTGTCTCAGCCTTTGGGCTGCCACTCAAGGTAGTCTGTTTAGTAAACAGTCAACCACCAGTATCTTGAGCAGGTTGAACAGATGGGTTCAAGTTCTGGCCAACTGTGTTTTCTTCAATTTCACACCACTTTGGGTAATGAAGTCCATTAAAATTCTGAAAAAGTATAAACAGTAACATACTCTCCTCTTTCTCTCCCTCCCCAGAACAATGTACAGGGGATGGTACATTGGATGATAAGATCAGATAATGTCAGATGAAAGAGAGAAGGACCCACTATGTGAAATGGATTAGATGTCCCTAGAAATTGGAGATGCAAGAGAGAGAAATGAATACCAAGTTAATGTTTCTGCATAGAAACATAATTACTATTTGTGGTATCAGACATAAGACCTAAGGCCTCATACATTCAAGCCAGGTGTTTTACCATTGAGCTACATCCCTGGCTTAAGCAGGTTTTAAGTTTTGTTTTGTTTTGTGTTTGTTCTCCAGGAGGGAAACCACACAAAGCTAGCATGTGGTGAAGCTCAGACAATGGCTCTGAAACCTGATTCTAAAGTAGAAACACAGTGTCATCAAACTGTTCATGGAACATTGCGTCCCACAAGCTCTTTCCCCTCACATCCAAGATTCTAATCTGTTGCAAAAGAAAACTATTAGAGGCTAAACTAGGAACGACACAAGATTGACATGACTGTGACCTTCTGCTGAAAACAGAACCAGGCAATCAACCCTCTTAACCATTCCAACCTTGCTACCGATCAAGGCATGTGCTGTCTTTGTGTTTGAGAAATGAAGACAGCCTGCCCTCCCAGCCATGCTCGCCCTCGAACACGTATCTCACTTATTTGTCTAAATTTTTTGCCTGCTTATTTCCACTTTGGAAAGGCCTATGTTTTCTCTCAGATTTGTACTTCTCTTTCTCTCCACTCACATCTTTCTAAATACATTTCAAGAAGAGCTGTCTTGCTTCACAAAAACAAAACCCAGGAAAGGAAAGTGGGGACATCAAGGATGAGAGCTAGTACAAGGGTAAGAAGCTTGCCTCATACACAGCCAACCCAGGTTTTGTTCCTAGCACAGCATATGGTTCCCTGAGCATTTCTGGAGTGACCCCTTAGGATCTGAGGCTCACAGACCTCTTCCTGCCTTCCCGGGCAGCAGCAACGCTTCCATGTTTGGGTTTGCTCCTGGCTCCTTGGCGAGGAGGATTCCCAAGTACACCTGGTGTGGTGCTGCCTGGTTGTAACTGAGGAAAGCTCAAATTTGGAGAGGAACAGACAAAGCGGGCAAAGGAAGACTGTCACACATACAAGAAAACAAACAAACAAAACATAAAAAGGAAAAAAAAAAGAAAATTCATCACCTAGACCAGCTCTGTAAGACATGTTAAAAATTCTTTAGGGAAATGGAAAATTTTATTGGTCAGAAAGTCACATCTCAAAAAGTAATAAAAAATGCCAGAGAAGGAAAAAAATGAAAATAAAGTAGAATATTTTATCATTTCAACTAAAAGAGGCTGATTTAAAATAATAGTAAATCTTAGATGACTGTAGAACATACGGATGCCTGGGATAAACTGCAGCGAAGTCACAAAGGGTAAGAGGGAGGATCTGGACATCTTTCACCACATGCAGGTTTGTTATTTGAAAATGAACTTGGATTTATTTAAGAATAGAATTGAGAGGACCCAGGATGTGGCTCAGCAAGCACCAAGGTGACCTCTGTAAGTCACCCCAGAACAATAGCAAAGGGAGGGTAGAAAGGAAAACACTCCCATTTAATTCTTTTCTATAACTAGCATTTTGGGTAATTTTTTTCCCCTTCACTGTCTGTCTCACTGTCTTCCCGTTCATCATCGATTTACTAGAGAGGGCACCAGTAACATCTCCATATGACCTGTCTCATGCAAGTAGAGCCCAAGGGCACCTGCTTGCTCCAGGAATTATAAAGAGCCTCAAACCATTCCATCAGGTCATGGGAATGAGGTCTATAATTGTTACTGGTATTTGGCATATCAATACGACACGGGTAGCTTGCCAGGCTCTGCGGTGCGGGTAGCATACTCTTGTAGTCATCTCAAAATCCAGCATTTATTGATGAGGCCTGCGGCTGCAAGTGGCTGCGCGAGCCAGGCTGTGATAGGCTGGTCTGCTGGGTGGAGTTCTGACGAGGGGACTTCCGGATGTGGAAAATGGAGGCCCTCATGGAGTGGGGGGGTCATCTGGCTTATTGTGAGGCTCTGCTGGGGTGGTGGGCCAGGGCTATAACCTGCCATCCCTCCCTGGTGCTTCATGAGCGGCTGGGCACAGGGAGAGCCAGTAGCAGCTCTGCCCCATGACTGTGAATCTCTGGATCAGCATACCTGGGCCGGATTAAAAAAGACTGCTGCAGGGTGGATCTCGATGAACCAGGCTGTGATAGGCTGGTCTGCTGGGTGGAGTTCCGATGAGGGGGAAGTCTGGATGTGGAAAATGGAGGCCCTCATGGAGTGGGGGTCGTCTGGCTTATTGTGAGGCTCTGCTGGGGTGGCGGGCCAGGGCTATAACCTGCCATCCCTCCTGGTGCTTCATGAGCGGCTGGGCACAGGGAGAGCCAGTAGCAGCTCTGCCCCATGTCTGTGAATCTCTGGATCAGCATACCTGGGCCGGATTAAAAAGACTGCTGCAGGGTGGATCGATGAGCC
This sequence comes from Cryptotis parvus, assembly GCA_021461705.1. NCBI lineage: Eukaryota > Metazoa > Chordata > Mammalia > Eulipotyphla > Soricidae > Cryptotis > Cryptotis parvus. Next base: position 188,278 of record JAJIBD010004408.1, read on the forward strand.
GGGCTGTGATAGGCTGGTCTGCTGGGTGGAGTTCTGATGAGGGGGATGTCCGGATGTGGAAAATGGAGGCCCTCATGGAGTGGGGAGTCGTCTGGCTTGTTGTGAGGCTCTGACCAGACAACGTCTGGTCATCTGGTTAGACCGTCGTGAGACAGGTTAGTTTTACCCTACTGATGATGTGTTGTTGCCATGGTAATCCTGCTCAGAAAGAGAGGAACCGCAGGTACAGACATTTAGTGTATGTGCTTGGCTGAGGAGCCAATGAGGCAAAGCTACCATCTGTGGGATTATGACTGAACACCTCTAAGTCAGAATCCCGCCCAGGTGGAACTATACGGCAGCACCGCGGGAGCCTCGGTTGGTCCGGATAGCCGGTCCTCTGCCATCCCCTGGCGGCGTCGGGACTGGGGTCTGGTGCGGAGAGCCGCTCCTCTCAGGAATCGGGGTGCAGCCGGAAAGGCAGCCGCCCCCTCGCCTGTCACACAACGCACGTTCTTGGGGAACCTGGTGCTAAACCATTCCTAGACGACCTGCTTCTGGGTCGGGTTTCATATGTAGCAGAGCAGCTCCCTCGCTGCGATCTATTGAAAGTCAGCCCTCGACACAAGGGTTTGTAATTTTTATCAATTCCTCTTAATTTTTTATTTATTTACTTAACTGAATCACAGTGACATACATAGTTTAAAGTTGTTCATGATAGGATTTCAGTCATACAATGTCCTAGTACCCCTCCCTTCATGGGTGCACATTTCCCAACACCAATGTTCCCAGTTTCCCTTCTGCCTCTCCAAGGCAGGCATCATTTTCTCCCCCACCCCACTCCTCTTTCTCTCTTTACTTTTGGGCATTACAGTTTACAGTAGAGATATTTTCATCAGTCAGTTCCACTCTATTCCAAGAATTACATTTGCGTTGGTACATCTACACAATGGAATACTATGCAGCTGCCAGAAAAGATGAAACTATGAAATTTACCTGTAAATGGATGGACACGGAGACTATCATGCTGAGTGAAATTAGTCAGAAGGAAAAGGACAGATATAGAATGACTTCATTCATTAGTGGGATATAAATATATTCCAGTGTTATACTAATTGTGGGAAATGTTAACACAAGACTAGAACTGAGCATTGAATGTAACAATGGGATTTACATGATAATCCCTAAATATCTGTAGGGCAAGCCAAAATGTGTAAGAGGAGAGGAGAGAGAGAGAGAGAGAGAGAGAGAGAGAGAGGAGAAAATGCCTGCTATAGAGGCAGGCTGGGGGAGGCGGGAAGGAATTTGGGGCCATTGGTGGTGGAAATTGGGCACTGGTGGAGGGGTGGGTGCTGCATGAATGTATGACTGAAACTCAATCATAAACATTTTTGTAATTGTGTATAGCACGGTGGTATAATAAAAATTTTTAAAGGAATCATAATTGCAGCTTTATTTAAAACAACAAAGGTTAGTGGAAAATGTTGCTGTGATCTGGAAGATTTGAAAAACTATGGGCCATTTATTCTCTGTGGCATTGCTTTTCAGCTCTCAGAGCAGAGACTTTTTCTTGAAAACTCTAGTTTTCTGGGACAACTTTTATAGGTTTGCCACTTGCTTGTGGAGCTCATATGCTTTGTGTCACTCACATGTGCTTGTGGTGCTCCTTGGGAGTTGTTGCACTTAGTTGTGTCTTTCTCTCACAAAGAAGCTGAAATGAAATGTGATATAAATGTGTTTCAGTCAATCTTAAAAATCCTACCAAAGGTCCGGAAAGAGTTGTGAAATTAAGGTACTGCCTTGAACACAGCCACTCCCCATTTGATAACCAGTGCCCCATGTGGTCCCCTGCGCACCACCAGGAGTGATCCCGAGCTCAGAGTCAGGAGAAAGCCCTAAGCATAGTCAGGTGTGGACCACAAATCCAAACTCCAAAACAGAATAAAATTTAAATCTGTACTTAAGCAGGGATGTGACTTAGTGTAAAACACCTGGCCTAAATGTGTGATGCCTTAGGTTTGGTCTCTGACGCTACAACAATAATAATAAATAATCAATTTAATGAAATGTTTATGCTTTTTAAGATCAGGAATAAATTAGTTTGACCTTGTGGCTAGAGAGACAGTACAGTGGGCAGGGAAGTACGGTGGGCAGGGCACTTGCCTTGCCGACCAGGTTTGATCCCTGACACCTGTATGGCCCCAGAGCCCCATCAGCAGTGATCACTGAGCCAGAAGTAAGCCCTGAGTACCGCTGGGTGTGGCTCAAAAACAAAATGCAAAAAATTAGTCTTATTTTTTGTAATTGTGTATAACACGGTGGTATAATAAAATTATACCTAATTCTATTATATATGTATATATTTATATGTATATATATGTATATATAACCAAGACAAAAATAACCAAAAAACCTGTTTATGGGTTGGAGAAAGTGATCAGAGGTTAAGATGCTTGCAATTCAGTTCCCATTTCCAAACCTCACCCTTTGCCCCTCCCCTAGTTGCCCCCCACCATCCACCCTTACCCCTGCCCCTCCTGCACAACCTGACCCCGGAGTATGGCCAGGAGCACCTGCTCTAGCACAGACCCAGGAATATTCCCAGTACTACCAGGTAACCCAATCCCTCTTAAATCAAATGAAAATTAAATTAAAAGCTGTTTATAATAGATGCTGCAGCCAATGTTTATAAAAGAGATGGTGTTTTGTGGTGTACCATTTGTGTTTATAAAGGGGATGACTATAGTGTTTTGAGGTGTACCATTTGTGTTTATAAAGGGGATGGCCCTATAGTGTTTGGGGTGTATGTACCATTAGTGTTTATAAAGGGGATGTCCCTATAGTGTTTCGGGGTGTACCATTTGTGTTTATAAAGGGGATGGCCCTATAGTGTTTGGGGTGTATGTACCATTAGTGTTTATAAAGGGGATGTCCCTATAGTGTTTCGGGTGTACCATTTGTGTTTATAAAGGGGATGGCCCTATAGTGTTTGGGGGTGTATGTACCATTTGTGTTTATAAAGGGGATGTCCCTATAGTGTTTTGGGGTGTACCATTTGTGTTTATAAAGGGGATGTCCCTATAGTGTTTTGGGGTGTACCATTTGTGTTTATAAAGGGGATGTCCCTATAGTGTTTTGGGGTGTACCATTTGTGTTTATAAAGGGGATGGCCCTATACTGTTTGGAGTGTACCATTTGTCTTGGTACACAGCAAAAAGTTAAACTCCTCTGTTGTTATCTTTTTACTTCTTCATCTCTAAGAAAAGTGCATCCCTTAAGGCAGCCCCTCGTTGTGTCTTGTACTTCTTTGCAGGAATTCAAGTGCGGCTCCTTGCCCCCTGCGTCCTTGCTCCCTAGCTATCGCAGTCACACCAGACCACTAGGTATTTGGGCTGATGCTATCCATTTCCTGCTGCCTGTAAGAGCATGTTTCATGATCACTGTCTGTCTCACTGTCTTCCTGTTCATCATCGATTTGCTCGAAAGGGCACCAGTAACATCTCCATATGACCTGTCTCTGCAAGTAGAGCCCAAGGGCACCTGCTTGCTCCAGGAACATAAAGAGCCTCAAACCATTCCATCAGGTCATGGGAATGAGGTCTAAAATTGTTACTGGTATTTGGCATATCAATACGACACGGGTAGCTTGCCAGGCTCTGCCATGCAGGTAGCATATTCTTGTAGTCATCTCAAAATCCAGCATTTATTGATGAACCATGCGGCCCCAGCGGCGCAAGAGCCAGGCTGTGACAGGCTGGTCTGCTGGGTGGAGTTCTGACGAGGGGGAAGTCCAGATGTGGAAAATGGAGATCCTCATGGAGTGGGGGTGGTCTGGCTTGTTATGAGGCTCTGCTGGGGTGGCGGGCCAGGGCTAGAACCTACCATCCCTCCCAGGTGCCTCATGAGCAGCTGGGCACAGTGAGAGCTAGTAGCAGCTCTGCCCCATGTCTGTCTCTGGATCAGCATACCTGGGCCAGATTAAAAAAGACTGCTGCAGGGTGGATCTCGATGAGCCAGGCTGTGAAAGGCTGGTCTGGTGGGTGGAGTTCTGAAGAGGGGGAAGTCCAGATGTGGAAAATGGAGGTCCTCATGGAGTGGGGGTCATCTGGCTTGTTGTGAGGCTCTGCTGGGGTGGCGGGCCAGGGCTAGAACCTGCCATCCCTCCCGGGCGCCACATGAGTGACTGGGCACAGTGAGAGCCAGTAGCAGCTCTGCCCCATGTCTGTCTCTGGATCAGCATACAATTGTCTTTTTTTAATTTTTAACTTTGCTCTCTGCTTCTTAATCTTTCCCTGAAATTGGGTCTCAGAGATCTGATATTCTCATTCTCTTTGGAAAGATAGTGAGCTTGAACTTTAGATATGTTAATTATCCACTGTGGGAGAAGCAGCCTAAAGCACAGGTTGATAGAAGTTAAATTTCTTAATTCCCTTTTTGGCTACAATCTACAGAACACACATGCATGTGATAAAGGACAGTCTTAGCCACTTTTGCTGTTCAGATGCCACTTTCAGTCACAGGAAGGCTATCAGATCCTCTCCTATCTTTCTGGGTGAGGAATAAGAAGCAAGGGGTAGGGAGTGGATGGCTTGTAAGGGGTAAGGTGTTTGTCTTGCAGACAAGGGTTCAATCCCTGGCACCACACCTGGTCCCCTCAACCCTGCCAGAAGTGATCTGAGCACTGCCAGGTGTGGCTCCAAAATTTTTTTTAAATGAAGGAACTAATAAAATGAAGGAAGGGATTTATCAATAGTTGTCCAGGAAGCACCTCAGATCCTGTGGTGCTGGGGATCCTCCAGGTCACTCCAGAATGCTCAGGGGCCTTCAGGGCTGTGCCTGATGATGCTTGGAGTTCTCCAAGGATCAAACCTGGGGACCCCAAGGGATCAAACCTGAGTCATGCACCCTTATCTATACAACCCCGCTTCCTATTTATTCTACTTCTTCCTTCTTTCCATTGTTGGTGTTGACGTTGTGTGTGAGGACCAGAGCTGCACACACACCTGGCTGTGATGCTCACACACCTTTAGTTGTGGTGTCCACCAGGTTTCACTGAGGTTGGAAGTGGTTGCAGGCCCACTGACATTGTCACCCTTGCCATTGAGGGACTCGTACCTGGGCTCACACACTGACTTGAGGCACAACCAGCATGGTTATGGTGCTTGGCATTCACATTGCCAGGTGCACGCCCTTCTCAGTTGCAGTGCGATGCCTCCACTCATGGCTGTAGCAGTGCACCAGAAGTTGCTGGCAGTGCCAGGGAGAGCAGACGGCATGGCTGACAGGCTCAAAAAGCAAGGCTGCTCTCAGGGCACTCAGTGCATGTGGGACACAGAATCTGAACTCGGCGAGAAACCCTTGTAACACAAGTGCTCCAAGCCCTTGCACCATTCCACAAGACTATATTGCTCGTGTTTTATTTCTTATTTTTCCATGTGTTCTGACAACACCTGGTAGTGCTTCAGGACTAGTTATGCTCTGCTGTTCAGGCTCATTCCCAGCTGAGCTCAGGGTAGTATGAGATCCCAGGGAATTAACAATTGCTCCCGAATTCAAAGTGTGAACTCCAGTCCCCCCTTCTTTAAAAAATTTTTTAATTGAATCACGTGCAATAGACCATTACAAAGCTGCTCATGTTTGGGTTTCAGCCATCAGTGTTCCAGCACCCATTTCTCCACCAGTGCACATTTCCCACCACCAATGTCCCCAATTTCCTTTCTCCCATCCCCCCCGCATCTGCCTCTTTGGCAGGCTTCTCTCTCTCTCTCTCTCTCTCTCTCTCTCTCTCTCTTATTGTGGTTTGCAGTACAAATACTGCAAGTTTATCGTGTATATCCCTTCAGAGCTCCAGCCCTTTGAGTTCTATGCCCAACCCTTATTGTCTGTTACTTGCCAAACGAAGTGTTTGCAACAAATCTCCACATGGCCCAAAGGGGTTTTGTGTGGCTAATATTTTTATTCCCATTTTATTGATGAGAAAACCAAAGCTCAGAAATGTAACTTGTCCAATGTTACACAACTAGCAAAAAGGGAGATTGTTCCAGACTCCTGACTTCTCAGTCCTCACCTATCAATGCAGCTAAGACAGTAACCAAAAAATAAAGCTTTGACCAAGTTTGTAAGATTTTTGGTTTTCCTGATCATACCGCCACACAGGACAACCACCTGCACAGGAGCTTAGCAGAAACACGGAGGACATGGTATGGTGTGTCAATCAGTCTGCCTGTGCAGGAACCCTAGTTTATTTGCCCCCTGTATCTACTTCCTGCTACTCTACATTAAAACTAGTTCAGGTTGGGGTAAAAAACACTTGTCTAACATGTATGAAAACTTGATTTGTCTCTAGCACTGCAAAATAATGAAATAATTTAAAAACTGAGTTCATTTGGGGATATCAAAGATTTCCAGTGTAGTATAATAGTTAAAATCATGTGCTGAAAAAAACATTTTTCACCGGAGCGAAAGCACAGCAGGTAGGACATTTGCCTCACATACAGGGCCAATCTGGGTTTAATTCCCCAGCATCCCATGTGGTCCCCCAAGCACCGCCAGGAGTAAATACTGAGTGCAGAGTCAGGAGTAACCCCTGAGAGTCGCTGGGTGTGACCCAAAAAGCAAAAAAAAAACCAAACCCAAATAAATAAATCACGTGGTGTAAGAAATAAAAATGATATCAAGGCCAGAGAAACAATATAGGTGGTTAGACATTTGTTTTGCATACAGCTGGCACCATATATGGCCCCCTGAGTACTACCATGAGTGATCCTTGATCACAGAGCCAGAGTAAACATTGAGTACTACCGGTTTGTACAGTACAAAATCAAAAATAAGGTTTTAAAAAATACAATCAAGTGCTCTGGAATCAGTTAAAGTTATATATTAATTTTAGGACCACTGATACTAGCTCAGGTGAATTAATGTGAGTCCAGAGACTCTTAGACATGGGACAGAGCGGTTCCTTGCTCTCCCTGTGCCCAGCCGTTCATGAGGCAGTCGGGAGGCATGGTGGGTTCTAGCCTTGGCCCACCACCCCGGCAGAACCTCACAACAAGCCAGACGACCCCCCACCCACTCCATGGGCGCTTCCATTTTCCACATCCGACTTCCTCTCTTCAGAACTCCACCCAGCCGACCAGCCCATCACAGCCCGGATCATCGACACCCACCCTGCAGCTGTTTCTTCCCTCAATCTGGCCTAGGTATGCTGGTCCAGAGACTCTTAGACATGGGGCAGAGCGGTTCCTTGCTCCTCCCTGTGCCCAGCCATTCATGAGGCAGTCGGGAGGCATGGTGGGTTCTAGCCTTGGCCCACCACCCCGCAGAACCTCACAACAAGCCAGACGACCCCCTACCCACTCCATGGGTGCCGCCATTTTCCACATCTGGACTTTCCTCTCTCTTCAGAACTCCACCCAACCGACCAGCCCATCACCAATAAATGCTTTATTTGGAGGTGTTTAAAGAATATGCCTCCCGCAACAGCAAGCCTAGCAAGCTGCTCGTGTTGTATTTGACATGCCAAATGCCAGTAACAATTATATTAGGTCATTCCCATGACCTAATATAATGGTTTGAGGCTCTTTATGTTCCTGTAGCAAGCCGATGCCCTTTGCTCTACTGGCATGAGACAGGACATATGGAGATATTACTGGTGCCCGCTCTAGCAAATAGATGATTAACGGGAAGATCGTGATCGTGATCGTGTTTCAATGAATCGCTTAAACAGCCTGAGCATATCTCTCTCTTTCTCTTCTCTCTCTCTCTCTCTCTCTCTCTCTCTCTCTCTCTCTCACACACACACAGAGTTCTAGCATCTCTCTCTTACAGGACTGCTGTGTGGATTACGCTTGAACTACTTCACACAATGTGCCTAGCACAAAGTGTGTACGGGATGAGGCATGTTCAGCACATAGCTTGTTCACTTTACATACTGCTGAGTCTGGTTCAACCCCCAGCAGCCCATATGGTCCCCTGAGGCCCACTAAGAGTTTCACTGTGCACAAAGTCAGGATTAAGCCCAGGTCCCTGCCTGGTGTGGCCCCGAAGCAAAACCAAAACACATACTGCCTACAGGTAGAGAGAAAAACACAGACATAGATGGAAGCACTAAGTCATCACCGAAATTATTTGACTTTTACGGTTACATTTTGTTATCAAAGAAAACATGGCTAGAGAGAGTTTCTGAATCAAGAGGGAGACGGGAGGGAGTAAGGAGAAACAGGATTCTAGAATCCAGCTTTTACTCATGAGATTTCCTGTTTAATACCCTGACGTTGTACACAAGATGGGTACACTGAGCTGTGAGCAGTCTTCCAAATGTAGCTATTGAAATCATACAGTCTAAATAAGAAATGGTTCAAAATGTTCCCTGCAGGAGCCTGGCACCTGGAGATGGAAATGGCACTCTCACATAGGTGACTTCCTGTCCGTGCAGAGAGGACAAAAGCTTAAACAGCATGGTGTCTGCAGATAGGGAGGAGGTTCATCCAGCAATCAGGACTGGCAGCTAGGCACAGCGATGACAAAACTCAGTCCCCAACTAAAAACAATACAGAGGAGTGGGAAATGAAAGGAAACTTCACATTAGATCTTAGTGATGCTTAAGTTACACTTGAGACTCCAGTATCAAAAGTCTTAGGTTGGTCCCACAATTAAGCATTGGCTATTGAGTGTGTGATTGAAGGAGGACACTCCTGAGAGGCCTAGTCGGGGTGACAACGAAGGAGCCATTCACTGCACTCCGAGGGTCAAAGGGGAGACACAGAGATGGGTGCAGAAAGAACTTTACAGGCAGCATGTAGGAAGGTTGGAAGATGAGAGACTTGTGTTCACTAAGGACCATCTTGTCTACGAGGCCAGGAGATGTCATTTTTTATAGAGAAAGAGAACAGCAGGGAAAGGATGAGTTGCATACCAGTGGATACCAAAATGAACAATAAATTCCCATGAGCCGTTTCCTGGGACACACTCCATCTTTCTTATAAGCAAACCTAAACAAGGCAGAGATTTGTGGATGAGGGTAGGGAGGGTAAACTGAGGATAAACTCTCCTTGTCTTTAGGTTTGGGGCAAGAACAGCTATTCTTGACTAGTTTTGATCTTTAGCCCATTTTCAGCAGTTTCAGAAATATTTTTTAAAGGAGGTGTTAACTATAACAAAGTGCAAGAAATACAAGACTTTGATGCAAGAGACTTTGATCACCATTATTAGGAAAGAAAGTAGACCTTGTAGTGGACTATTGCATTGGATGTTTTCAAATGACCACCCCGACTTCTTTCATGGTGCCTGGAAAGGTTCATGTGCTCATTTCTTCCCTCGGTTTGTGGTGGAAGGCTCACTGCAGAACAGCCTGGAGTAATTAATATGGCAGAAACCTCATCAAGCTGTCTCTGGAAGGTCAAATGCATGATGCACAGAATGCAATTAGGAGGTTAAACTGTGCTGTCAACTTTTATAGCATTAGCTGTCTGTAGGGGTCACTACCTTTCAAGGATATGGGTCTAAGAATAAAAATTTGAAGAAGCGAGAAGAAATGTTGCATCTTTAGTTTTTTTTTTTCAATTGCCTAAGACATCTTAAAATCCCTCACAAAGAGGATTCAAAAGGACAGAGATTTTGCTCAAGTGGTAGAGCACATGCCCTACATCACCACCACCGTCAGTACTACAGGGCCTGGCCAACAGTCCAGCTGTGACTCCTCAATATTAGAATAAAAAATAATAAAATATATAGCCCCTTTATACCAACAGTCATAAACAGGTTAAAGTGTAAACATCTAGTCTGCAACAAGTGAATTCCTGTGGTAGAATTCAAATGCAATAAATAAAATTTGCTGTCTAAAATATGGCAGAAAATAAAATCATTTAGAATTAATGGGAAAAATCATCATTTTTCATAAAAAGGCAACTTGTGAGATGAGACGAGAACACATGGAGAGAAACGGAAGGTCTAGGGTTTTACAACATTCCAAGTTCTGGAAAATAGTGAAGTCAGATTAGTAAGTTGGTATTAGTTTTTCAATAAAAATTTTGAAGGGGGAAAGATCCCTGGAGTATATCCAGGGCACATGTGTATCAGAATACAGTCAGGAAGAATATGGGGGCATAGCAGTAAGGGGAAATCTTGCTTAAGCATTGAAGGACTTGGGGATAGAAAGAAAGAGAAAGAAGGAAGTGTCACTTGTCACTTCCTGTGTTCACAGGCCAAGGAGACTGCAACCACTCCTATTCTCCTTATTATGATACTACTTATAGAAGATTGGCATCTATGCCTGCATATATCTAGGAGTAAGTTTATAATACACATATATGTCTTATTGTAGACCATTTTGTATGCAAGATACAGTTTCAAGTGTTTTAAATGCATGCTTTCAGTTAATTAATAAACATGTCCTAAGGCGGCAGGTATTGACAGCTTCCCGTTAGTCAGGAAACAGAATTAAGCAGGGTGTCTAACTGGTTTAGCTCTTTTGAGAAAATCAGGGGCTCAGTTCATCCTGTTATCTTGACACATGGGTGACCTAACACATCAAAAATGCTCCAGCACTCCTCTTCACAGATGATGCCTTCTCAGCTCCTGGTGAGTCTTAAGGCTTAAGGGAAACCAGCCAAAACAAGGCAGGAGAAAACTAAACCATCCAGCATTTATGAGTGTACATTTAACTTTGGGCATT